>JAKCPB010001236.1:0-73273 GCA_021442155.1 Cymbidium sinense | reverse complement strand
GTTTAATTTTTATTTTTTTATTTTGTTTATTTATTTTAATTTGGAGGTGTTTTAGTTTAGTTTATTTTTTTAGATTTTAGATTTATTTTAGGGTTGAGGTTTTATTTTTATTTTATGTTTTAAGTTTATGTGTTTAGCTTATTTTTTTTAGGTTTAGTTTTTGGTTTTATTTTAGGTTTATTTTAGGTTTTATTTTTAATTTAAGTTTAGTTTATATTTTGTTTATTCTTATCTATTTTAGTTTATGCTTTATGCCAAGATTCAATTTATTTTAGGTTTAGGTTTAGTTGTATTTATTTTAGTTTAGGTTTAGTTTATTATATTTTGTTTATTCCAATTTTATATTTAGCTTTATGCTTTTTTTAGTCTGGTTTAGGTTTTATTTTTTATTTATTTAGTTTATTTTTAGCTTGTGTTTTTATTAATCTTTATTTTATTTCAGTATTTATCAGATTATTTATTGGTTTTATCTTCATTTAGGCCTTACATCCACAGCTTCATTTAATCATTTATACATTCTTTATCTTTATCATCTTATCTTATCTCAGTCCTGGTCCTTTAGCTCAGCCTTATCTTTATTTTAGCCTTTCATCTTATTTAGGCTCAGGCCTTTCATCTTTCATTCATCAGCCCTCTTAGCTCCAGTCTTTTGTGAACCCTCTTCAGGCCTCAGGCCTGTGGCCCATGGGTCTGGATCAAGATGGCCTGAGACTCCAGGCCCTGGCTCAGGTGGCCCAGGCCCAGGGCCTACTGGGCCTGTGGCTCAGGGCTCGTTTGGCCAGCCTTGATTCAGGCCCAGCACCTTGTGGCCTGGCAGTAAATTCCAGGGCCTAGTGGCCTGTGAGCCCAGTGTCAGGGTCAGGACTCCAGGTCCAGGGCCTAGGACTCCAGCATTGAACCTGGCGCCAGGCTCAGCTCAGCCTGCGCAGTGGTCCGTGGGTATCTCAGCTGATCTTTTAGGGCTGTGGTAGCCTTAGCAGCGTGCCTAGGGTCAGTGGCTCTAAGCTCCTTGGTCTAGGGCCTAGTGGCTTCCAGCTGCCCAGGGTTTTCTTTAAATCAAACAGACTGGCAGCCTAAGTTTCATTTAGTTTTATTTATTTGAGTTTATTTTATTTTATTTCCATTTTTATTTTTACTTTAGCCTTTTATTTATCTTAGGTTTATTTCTCCCAGTTATCTTATTAGTTTATTTTAGTTAGTCCTTATCTTAACAACTTTATTTTGTTCCATCTTTCTAGGCCTTATTTTCAGGCTGCCTAGGTTTATGTTTATTTTTATTTTATGCTTTATGTTTATGTTTTATTTTATCATATTTAGGTTTTATTTTAGTCCATTTTAGGTTTTATTTTTTTTTAGTTTTAGGTTTATTTTATTTTATTATATTTTATTTAGTTTTAAATTCAGTTTAGTTTAGGTTTATTTATCTTAGTTTATTTTATTTTAGCTTAGTTTAGGCATTTCTTTTGTTTTATTTAGGTTTCAGTTTTCCTTTAGTTTTATGTTTTATTTTTTATTTTAGATTAATTTTTTAGGTTTTCTTTTATTTAGTTTTATTACATTTTATTTTGGTTTATTTTATCTTATTTTCGCTTAGTTTTATTTTATCTAGGTTTTTTTATTCCAGGTTTATTTCTTTTAGTTTTATTTTAGTTTTATTTATTTTATTTTAGTTTATTTATTTTTTTAGGTTTAGGGCTTCAGGCCTTTAAATCAGTCTTTTAATTATTCTCTGTTAGGTTTTTATCCATTTAATCATTAAGCTCTATTTAGGCCGGGGCCAGGCTCTGAGGCCTTGTGGAATGCACAGTGGCTCAGTGGGCCCAGCTACCAGGTCCAAGGTCCAGCCAGGTCTATGCCTAGTGGCTCAGCCCAGCCTCAGCTCAGTGGCCCCAGTGGCCTGTGGTCAGTCCCAAGGTCCAGGTGTCAAGGTCATGGTCCCAGATCAGGTCTGGGTTACTCATGGCTTCCCAGGGTCATGCAGGGCCTGAGGTGAGGGCCTCTGAACTGGGCTCAGGTGCTCAGGCCCCAGGGCTCAGGGCCTAGTCAGGCCTGCGCCGGGGTCAGCCTCAGTGTCCAGTGCCAGTGGCCTCAGGGCCTCAGGATCAAGGCTGGCCCAGGTTAGCCTAGTGGCTCAGCCTAGGTCAGCTATGGCCTGAACACGCAGTACAGTAGGGCCTGGGCCGCCACTAACGCCAAACCTGTCCCAGTGGCCTTAGATTCAGGCCCAGTGGCCTGGCCTTAGGGTCAGGGCCCAGGGCCGGGGCACAGCTGCAGTCCAGCCTTTGTACACTCATGATCACACATCTTGGGCTCAGGCCTGAACCCAGTGATCTAGGGCCCACTGCCCATTTACCCAGAATCAGTGGCCCAGAACCTGTGGTTGTCAAGCCTTTTTTTTTAAACAAGTAAACTTGTAGTTTAGTTTATTTAGTTTATTTTTCATCCATTTGAGTTTATTTTATAATTATTTTATTTAGTTTAGTTTATTTATTTTAAGTCATTTTGTTTTAGTTTAAGTTGTTTTAGTTTCATTTTTTGTGTTATACTTTTAGTTGAGCCTTTATTTTTATTTTATTTCTCTCAGTTTCAGTTTTATTGTTATTCTTTTTTAGGTTTTTTTATCTTAGCTTTCGCCTAGTCTAGGTCCATTAGAGGTCATTTAGGTTTACTAGCTCATTTATTCTCTTTAGTTTATTTTATTATATTGTTTTTAGTTTAGGTTTATTTTATTTTAAGTTTATATTTAGGTTTATTTTAATTTTTAGGTTTACATTTTATTTTAGTTTTATTTATTTTATTTTAGGTTTATTTAATTTTTTATTTTATATTTAGTTTTATTTTATTTAGGTTTTATATTTTAGGTTTATTAATCTTTTATCTTAGTTTGTGTTTTATTTATTTTATTTAGTTTTTTTGTGTTTATTTTTTGGTTTAGTTTATGTTTTTATTTTAATTCTTAGTTTGTCAGGTTTTTTATTTTAGGTTTATTTTAGGTTTATTTTTTTTTGTTTAGTTTTATTTTTATTTTAGTTTATTATATTTTATTTAGTAGTTTAGTTTAAGTTTAGTCTTAAAGGGTTATTTTATTTTATTTTAGTTTAGGTTTAATTTATTTATTTTATTATTTATGTTATTTTAGTTTAGTGTGGGGTTTTACCTTTTATTTATTTTAAGTTTTTTTTAGGTTTTCATTTATTTTTTAATTTTATTTTATCTTATTTTATCTTTTTATTATTATTTATGTTTTATCCTTTTTATTTTTATTTTATTATTTTAGCTTTTATTTATTTTATCTAGTTTATTTTATTTATTATCTTATCCCAGAGGTTTAGCCTTTAGCTCCAAATTAGGTTTTATCTTTATTTAGGCTCAGGCCTTTGTCATCTTAGGCTCCACTCAGATCAGCCTCTGGCTCTCACCTCAGTTTAGTGCCTAGCCTTGCGGCCTGTATTGGCCTGAGGATCAGTGGCTCACCATCCGCCAGTGTCATCCTGGGGCCCAGTTAGCCTAGCCTCAGCTCTGGGCCTGTGGCCCTGTGGGCCTAGGGTAAGTAAGCCCATGGATCATCTGCCCTAGCTTCCAAAGCCCATGGTCAGTGTCAAAGCCTTCTCCAGGGCCCAGCCTAGGGCTCAGGGCTCAGCAGCCCAGGGTCACTACCAGGGCCTAGCACTGTGAGCCTTCCAAGGCCTGGCCTTTGTCAGCCACATCTTGGTCAGGCCTAGGGCTGACCCAGCCCAGTGGTTAGCCCATGGTTAGATTCATGGCCTAGAACTCAGGGTCCAGTAAGCCTTTAAAAATCAAGCAAACCAAGTAGGTTTAGTTATAGATTATTTTTCATATCTGAGGTTATTTTATAATTTTTCATTTTTAGTTTATCTTTAAAGCTCATTTGTTTAGTTAGTTTTGTTTTTTATTTTTTAGTTTAGTTTATTTTTAGTTGAGTATTTATTTTATTTTATATCCAGGTTTAGGTTTTACTGTTATTTTAGGTCTCGTGTTTTTATTTTAGTCTTCTAGTGCTTTTGTGTCTTTATTAGAGGCTTTAATTTCTTTAGTTTATTTCTTAGCTTATTATATTATTTTAGTTTAGTTTATTTATTTTAAGCTTTATATTTAGGTTTCATTTTATTTTTAGTGTACATTCTTTTATTTAGTTTTATTTTATTTTCTTTTAGGTTTATTTAATTTTTTATTTTATATTTAGTTTTTATTTTTATTTAGGTTTTATATTTTTAGGTTTATTAATTTTTTTTATTTTAGTTTAGGTTTTTATTTATTTTATTTTAGTTTTTTTTTAGGTTTATTTTTTGGTTTAGGTTTATGTTTTTATTTTAATTTCTTTGGTTTATGTTTTATTTTAGGTTTATTTTAGGTTTTATTTTTTTAGTTTCTTATTTATTAGTTTATTATATTTTATTTACTTTTAGGTTTAGTTTAGTTTAGTTTGTTTAGGTGAGGCTTTAGCTCATCTTATTTATTTTAGTTTATTATATTTTTGTTTATTTTAATTTTATTTTAGGTTATTTTATTTTAGTTTAGTTTGTTTTACTTTTATTTATTTTAAGTTTATTTTTTAGGTTTATTTTAGTTTTATTTTATTTTATTCTTATTTTATGTTTACTTTTATTTTATTTATGTTTTATTCTTTGGTTTATTTTATTTTTAGTTTAGTTTAACTTTATTTATTTTATTTTAGTTTATTTTATTTATCATTATTTTATTCTTAGGTTTTACTGCTTAAGCTTTTATCTTTTATTTTCAGGTGGTCATTTTATTTATTTATTAATTCATTATCTTAGATAAGCCTGTTTTGGCCTTGTGGGGCTTAGGGTTTGGGATTAGTGCTTCAGCTTTGGGTGGTAGGATTTTGAGGGATCAGGGTAACCCAGGAGTTATCTTAAGGCCTAGTGGTCACCAGGGCTTTAAACCCCAGTCTTGGGTGTCAGGTCAGGGCCTTAGGGCCCTGGGGGGTCAGCCCAGTGGCAGTGGGCCCAGAGCCTCAGGTGGTCTCTGGGCCTAGGACGTCCAGCCCAACACAGGCCTTAGGGCCCAGTGCTTCAGGGTCAGGCCTGTTCATCTTAGTACTTTTTCTTTTAATCAGTCAAACCAATAGCCTTTATTCTTAATTTTATTTTAGTTTTTATTTATCTATTTTAGTTTTGGCCTTTAGCTATTTTGCTCATGCTTATTTTAATGAGCTTTTATTTTATCTTTTACTGGCATATGCCTTATTTTATTTTTAGGTTTAGGTTTAGGTTTTATTTATTTTGCCTAGGTTTAAGTTTATTTTTATTTTAGATCTTGTTTTTTAGATAGGTCATGCTATTTTAGTTCATTACACTCATTTTATTTAGTTTAGATCAGTTTATCTTTATTTAGGTTTTATTATTTATTTTAGTTTATTTCTATTTATTTTATTTAGCCTAGGTTTTCTTTTAGCTGTATTTTAGGTCCATTTTTATCTTTATTTTGTGGCCTATTTTTAGGTTTTTTTTTTTCAGTTTTATTGTTTTATTTTATTTTATCTTTAGGTTTATTTTATTTTAGGTTTTATTCTTAGTTTATTTTATTTTAATCTGGCCAGTTTTATTTATTTATTTTATCTTTATTTTAATATTTTTAAGGTTTAGTGTTTGTGCCTTTTGTTGGATCTTTAAGACTACCATTTATGGTTTGTGATCAAGTATAGTTTAGTGCCTTTTTTTGGTTGGGATTTGTAGTCTTGTCTCAGTGTAGCTTTTAGTGGTCAGTGATCAGTGATTAGGTTTAGGGCTAGGCCTAGGGTTTGTGGGATTTATGCTCTTAGTGTGGTTTGTTGGACTTTTTTAGGGTTTAGGGTCAGGCTGGTCTAGGATTTATGTTTGTGGGTTTAGGATTTAGGCTCATTTGGTTTGTTTTCTAAAAAAAAAATTAAGTAAACTAGTAGTTTAAGTTTATTTAATTTATTTTATAGTTTTATTTAGGTTTATTTTTTTATTTTTATTTAATTAAGTTTATTTATTTTATTTATCTTTTCCTATGTTTATTTATTTTAGTTTAGTTTTATTATTTTATTTTATTTTTTGTTTAGGTTTTTTATTTATTTTATTTATTTAGGTTTTATTTATTTTTAGGTTTCTTTTATTTTAAAGGTATTTTAGGTTTTAGATTTTATCTTGTCTGCCCATGGTGATGTCCCTAATCAAGGTTCCTCTTCTTTAGGGTTTTAGTTTCAGTTTAGGCCTAGGTTTATTATTTAAATGTAAGCATATTTTAATTTATTTAGTTACTTTAAGTTTAGGCTTCAGTTTGGGGTTTAGGGTTTGGGGTTTCAGGTTTGGGTTTAGGATTTACTTAGTGTTTAAAGTTTAAGGCCCAGCAGTGGCCTGTGATCAGGTTTTAGAGTTTAAACCCAGGGTCAGGTATAAGGCTCAGGGCTCAGGTCATGGCCCAGTTTGCTCAGTGTCATTTAGGGTCCGGTCACACTTATATGGCCAGGATTTCAGTCAGTGTTGGCCTGGGGCAGTTTGGGGCTCAGTGGCCTGTGGTAGGCTCAGGGCTAGTTTAGGATTATGGCCAGGGGTTTAGAGTTTTAGGTAAGGTTTAGGATCAAGGCTTTATGGTGAAGGTTTAGGTTTTATGAATTCAAGCTAGGTTTTAGATTTATTAGGGCTCAGTTTTAGTTTAGGGTTTTGAGTTTGGTTTTTAACAGAATAAATTAGATTCAACATTTCTTTCTTTGAATTTCATCAACCAAGTAAGAAACCAAGTTTTCTACATAAGTGATTATAGATAAAAAATAAGCAGAGCAAATAAAACCTAGATAGAACTGCCTCTACTAAAGAGAGACAGCTCCATAAGCTTAGATCGATCCATCATTCATCGCTTTTCAATTCACCCTCAAAGCTACCCCACTCCTCAGTAGCGGATCCACCATCATATCCTCGATCTCCCTTGCCACCAACATGTTTATAAGATCCTGCTCCTCCCGCTTCCATAACCACCATCGCCTCCACCACCTCCATATCCACCAACACCTCCGTGATCCCCTCCCCAAAGATCACACACCGCCTCCACCTATGCCTCCACCACTGGGATCTAGATTGAGCTTTACTTTGATGCTCTTTACATCAAGGTTCTTCCCATTCTCAGGGATTAGTTTATTAATTAGTTTTAGGATTTAGGTTTATTTTAAATTTATTTACAGGTTTGCCAAGAAGTCTTTAGAGAGAGGATGATTTTGGGATTAGGGCTCAGGGCTCAGTGGCCTGTGGTTTGGGCCCAGGGGGCCTGGCTAAGGTGGCCCAGGGTCATGCTTTAGTCCTGGCCCAGCCTTGGGCTCAGGTAGTTTAGGGTTTAGTGGCCTAGGGCTAATAGCTTAGCATTAGCCTCAGGGGCCTTTCAGTGGGTCTGTGCCTAGGGCTCAGTGGCCTGGGCCCAGTGATCAGTGATCAGTGGCTCAGGGCCTGGGCTCAGTGGTCTCAAGATCTCATGATCTAGGCCTAGTGGCCTGGATCAGTGCTCATCCTCCTGATTTAGCTGTAGGGTCCGTGATCTAGGGTCAGGCCTGATTCAGGGCCCATATAGTGGGTTTGTTTTCAAAAAACCAAGCAAACCAGCAGTAGGTTTATTTAATTTATTAGCCTTTATTTTAGGTTTATTTTTATTTCTTATTTAATCTAGTTTATTTATTTCATCATCTTGTATGTATCATTATTTTAGGTTTTATTTTTTATTTATTTTTTTAGCTAGTTTAGCCTAGCTCATTTTTAGCTGAGTTTTATTTCATCATTTTTTTAGGTTTAGGTTTTTTATTTTATTTCTTAGGTTTAGTTTAGGTTTTTATTTTTTTTAAGAGGTTAGGTTTTATTTTAGGTTTATTTTGGCCTTTTAGATTTTTATCTCCCTGGTCATGGATGTCCCCTAAGTCCCCACCTGTGGGCTTAGGCCTAGGGCTTCAGGCTCAACGCTAAGCATGCTTTAACTCCATTTAGACCTCTTTAGGCTCAGGGCCCAGGGCTCAGGGCCCAGTGGTCCTGGCCTGGATCTACTTTAGTGCTCAAAGCCAAGGCCCTGGGGCATGTGGCCTGTGATCTCCAGTGGCCTTTGTGAGTAAAGGTGCAGTGGCCTAGGGTCAGGGAGGCAGGTCAAGAGCCAGGGGTGGGTCAGGGAGCCCAGAGTTGCTATGGCCCAGGACTCAGTAGTCAGGGTGGTGGGGCTGTGAGGGAGTGGAGGGTCAGGGCCCAGGGTTTAGGATTTATGGTTTATGGTAGAGCCCAGGGTTTTGGTAGGATTGGGCTGGTTGGAAGGTTTAGGGGTTTTATGAATGCCTAGTTTAGGTTTTGTTAGGATTTAGTTAGTTTAGGTTCAAGTTTTAGTTTAGGGTTTTAGAGTTTTTGGTTTTTTTTAACAGAGAATAAATTCAGATTCAACATTTCTTTTTTTGAATTTCATCAACCAAGTAAGAAACCAAGTTTTCTAAGACATAAGTGATGACATAGATAAAAAAATGAGCATGCTTTGAGCAAATCAAAAACCCTAGATAGCTAGAACTGTCTCTACTGTAAAGAGACAGTTCCATAAGCAGTAGATCGGATCGACCATTCATCAGTTTCTTCAATTCACCTCAAAGCTACCCCGACCTCTCGAGTAGCGGGATCCACCATCATATCCCCGATCTCTCCCTTTGCCACCAGCATAGCTATAAGATCCGTTGCTCCTCGCCCATAACCACCTCAATTACCACCACCTCCATATCCACCACCTCCAGATCCCCTCCCAAAGATCATGACAACCGCCTCCACCCATGCCTCCACCACTAGATCTAGATTGAGCTTGGTTTCTGCAGATGTTCTTACATCAAGGTTCTTCCCATTAGGGTTTAGGTTTTACAATTAGGTTTTAGGATTTAGTTTATTTTAAATTTATTTACTTTAGGTTTGCTAAGAGTTTGGTCTTGTGAGTTTAGGGATTAGTGTTAGGGATTAGGATTTTGGGATTAGGGTTTAGGGTTTAGGGTTTAGGGTTTTTGGGTTTAGGGTTTAAGGTTTGGTTTGTTTTATGTCAGTGTTTATGCTTTGTGGCAGCTTGGGGTTTAGGTTTAGGTTTGTGGGCTTTAGTGGTTCAGAGGGCCTGGTTAATTTATAGTAAAGCCCAGGCTGCTAGG
Source organism: Cymbidium sinense (assembly GCA_021442155.1). Lineage (NCBI taxonomy): Eukaryota > Viridiplantae > Streptophyta > Magnoliopsida > Asparagales > Orchidaceae > Cymbidium > Cymbidium sinense. The sequence continues at coordinate 64,128 of JAKCPB010001236.1, read as the reverse complement.
GTTTAGTGTTGGCCTGGCTTAGCCAGGGGCTTTAGGGCCTCAGTGATCAGTGATCAGTGGCTCAGTGGCCTGCTGGCCTAGGTTTTGGCTGATTTATGCTTTATTTAGCCCAGGTCAGGATTTAGTGTGGGGGTCCTCTGATAGGTCAAGGGTCCAGTGATTTAGGGTCAGGGCCCAGATTTAGGGCTCATAGCCTAGGGTTTTCCAAAAAAAAAGCAAACCAGTTTAAGTTTATTTAATTTATTTTATAGTTTTATTTAGGTTTATTTTTATTTTATTTAATTTAGTTTATTTATTTTATGTTTATCTTTGTATGTTTATTTATTTTAGTTTAGGTTTTTATTTTATTTATTTTGTTTAGGCCTAGCTCAGGTTTATTTTATACTGAGTTTTATTTTCATTTTATTTTTAGGTTTAGGTTTTATTTTATTTTATTTTAGGTTTAGGTTTAGGTTTGTATTATTTATGAGGTCTTAGGTTTTATTTTAGGTTTATTTTGGGTTTAAGATTTTATCTCTGTCCTGTCCACATGATGTCCCCAGAATCAAGGTCCCCACCCATCTGGGTTTAGGTTTAGGTTTAGGTCATTAGGCCTAACGCAAGCATGTTTAATCCATTTAGCCACTTTAAGCCCAGGGCCTAGGGCCTGGGGCCCAGGGTTTAGGGTTGGCTCAAGATCTATCTTAGGGCTCAAGGCCTGGGCTGGCCTGGGGCACAGGGCCCAGGATCTTTTAAAGTTTTTATAGCCCAGGGTAGTGGTGCCTAGTTTAAGAGCCCAGGGCCTAGGGTTAGTTAGGGCTGAAGGCTCACAACCATCAGGGTATGACTCAGGGCCTAGGTTTAGGGCCTGGGGGGTCAGGCCCAGGATTATGGCAGTGTGATTTAGTGAGTCTGTGGCTCAGTGGCAGGATAGTAGGGCTCAGTGGAGGCTTAGGCCCAGGGTTGGCTCAAGGCTAGGTCAGGGTTTAGGGCCTAGGATTAGTTTATGATCATAAATTATAGAAACCTCAACAAAATTATTCCAAAAAATACCAAACTTATTACTAACGCTAGAAAAATCGATGACCATTCCGCAACATGAGATCTTATTAGAATTGTCTCATGATTTAGTTTAGGTGTAAGGTTGGCTTGGGGTTTAGGTAGGGCCTAGGTTTAGTGCAGGGTCAAGGTTTAAGGTTTAGGGTTAGTTTAGGATTTATGGTTTAGGTTTAGTCGTGGTTTAGTGAGGGTTTACTGCTAGTGGTTTTAGGTTTAGGGTTTAGGGTTTAGGATTTAGTGTTTAGGGATCATCAATTATAGAAACCTCAACAAAATTATTCCAAAAATACCAAATCTTATTACTAACGTTAGAGAAAAATTTATTGAGGCCGATCATTCTGGCAACATGGTTAATAATTATCAAGATCACAAGAGGTTCAATAAGTAAATAAATATTATGAATGCGACAAGATTTCTAATACGATTACAAAAGGAGATGATATTGATTCCTCGAACATTCCAAACAAGAAAAGTAAACATAAGTAAAATAAAAAAAGGTTAAGCAAAGGTTTATTAAGAGAGTAGTGAGAGGCCGCAATAGATCTAGTGTTTTTAAATAATTTGGGAGGGTTATTTTTAACACTTTTTTTCCATTTAGCATGCTAAATTTGAAAACCATTTTCTTTTCCCCTAGAGTCATCATTCGAGTAAGATTTACCAACATTGGTCATAAATTTAAGAGAATTCTTCAAGTGTTTTGAGGGGGGAGTTCACCCTCTTCCAAATCCATATTAAGTTGAAAAGTAGGATTAACATGCATATCAAGATTAAAAATGGGAGATCGTGATGATTTAGAACCATTTAAAGCACGAGTAGTTAAATCCAAATCAAAAATCTTTTCAGCATGCTCGATGTCCTTTAAATCCTCATTAAAAGATTTATTTTCATCAATCAAAGTCGGCATATATGCAAGAATACAATCAATGGAAATAAAATCGTCTTCTAATAACTTTTAAAATTTATTATTCTTTGCATTACAAATATTCAAATTCAAAAAAGAAAGAAGTGGTAAACCATCCTTCTCATTTTGAAAATCAGCCGAATCTATATCTACAGCTGGAGTCGAAACTTGTTCAACAGGAATAACCTTGATATCCAAGGAATCAACCTCAATAACAATCTTCATACCATTCTCAAGATCTGATGCCGATTTCTGAACATAAGTAGAGATTTGCTTATGGGTAGGAACAACATTTTCTTTAGGAGGATTTCATTTTCTTAAGTGGGGATGGAGAAGAAAACATTTTGAATTGTCATGACAGTGCATTTTATAGTGGGAACAAAAAATCGAATGGTTCTTCAATTCAACCGTTTGCGAATACCCATATTTTTTAGAACCAATCCAAACTTCCTATGGGTATTTTTTGGTTATGTCTAATTCCAGGAGGATCCGAGCCACAAAAGGGAAAGATCGCTCAATGGTCGCTTGGTCGAGTTGCAAAGGCCGACCAAATAAAACCCTGATAGCAAAAAGCACATGATGGGTAAAAAAATGAATGCACATATTAGAAAGATATAACCACATAGGGATAATAGGAGATTCCTCCTTAATGTCAAAAAAGGGAGACCACTTCAATGAATGCATTTGACAATTAAAGAGGAAATAAGAATGACACAAAAAAACACGTGAATAATCTAGATCATTAGAAAGTTGAATAAGGATATGCTGAGGGTCAATAAGACCAATCAAGAAAGCACCCGTAAACTTGAGATTATTGAAAAAAGAGCATATCTTATCCAAATTAGGATGAAGCAAATCAAATTTATCAACAAGAGAAAATTCAAATGGTTTTGCCAACTTTTCAACATCCACATCAGAGCACATTACGGTCGGCAAACCTCTAAAAGATGTCAAAATGAGATTAACTGAATCAATAGAGGGAGAAGTCTTACCAGAGAGTTCTTTGTGAAAAGATTTAGTAGAAGAAGCAACATTAGGGCCGCAAAGCCCCAATGTGTCAGATTCCCTAGTCGAAGCATCCATAATTTGAGTTGGAGCCCACGGAATAGTACTCACCGTAGCCCAAGGATTATATATATTTTATTTAGATTTAGGTTTATTTTATTTTTTTATTTAGTTTAATTTTTTATTTTTAAGTTTAATTATTTTAGTTTATGTTTTCTATTTTAGTTTATTTTAGGTTTAAGTATATTTTTAGTATTATTTTATTTTATTTTATTTTCAGTTTAACTTTTACTTTATATTTTAAGTTAAGGTTTTTACTTTATTCTTTAAGTTTAGGATTTATGTTTTTATTTTAAGATTATTTTAGGTTTTATTTTTAGTTTAGATTTAGGTTTTTAATTTATAATATTTTATTTAGTTTAGGTTTAGTTTAGTTTATTTTTAGGTTTAGGTTTTTATTTATCTTAGTTTAGTTTATTAGCTTTAGATTAGGTTTACTTTATTTTTATTTTAAGCTTTGTTTTAGTTTATTTTAGGGTTTTATTTTGAAGTCATTATTTAGTTTAAATTTTAGTTTTATTTTATTTTGTTGTATTTTATTTTTTTATTTTAGGTTTAGTTTCTTATCTATTTAGGTTTTACCTTTTAGCCTTTAGTTTAGGTTTTGTTTATTTTATTTTAGTTTAATTTTATTTTTATTTTATTTATCTTTGTTTAGTTTACATTTTTAGAATTTATTTTATTTTATTTTTTTATAATATTTTCATTTAGGTTTTATTTTCATTTACCTTTAATTATTTATTTTGTTTTAGGTTTTATTTTAGTTTAGGTTTTTTAGCTTTAGTAGTGCCTAGGGGTTTATGGTTGGCTCGTGTTTGGGTTTGTGGTTTTTGGGGTTTGTGTTTAGGGTTTAGTTTTTCTTTAGCCAGGCTTAGGATTTAGAGTTTAGTTTAGGTCCTAAGGTTTAGGTTTAGGTTTTAGGAGTTTAGGGTTTAGGGTTTAAGGTTTAAGTTTAAGGGTCAGGTTTTCATTTAGGGTTTAGAGTTTTTTGGCTTCCTTTTTTTGAACAGAGAACAAATTCAGATTTAACATTTCTTATTTTCGATTATATCAACCATGTAATGCACCAAGTTTTCTAAGACACAAGTGATGACATAGATCAAAAATGAGCATGCATAGAGCAAATCAAAAACCCTAGATAACTAGAATATTCTCTACTATAAAGACACAATTCCATAAGTAGTAGATCGGATCGTCCATTCTTAAGTTTCTCTAGTTCCCATCTGAATGACCTCAGCCTCTCGAGTAGTGGGATCCACCATCCACCATCATGATCTCTCCCTCCACCAATACCACGACTATAACCTCCACCACTCCTCCCGCCTCTATGACCACCACTGCTCTTACCACCACCTCCACACCCAAGAGCACCTCTAGATCCCCCACCCGCACCAATGCGATAATCACTACCTCCGACTTTGCCTCCACTGCTAGATCTAGCCCAAGCCTAGTTGATGGTGATGTTCCTACCAAGGTTCCCATTCTTAGGGTTTAATTTTGGGTTTAGGTTTATGTTTTAATTTATTTATATACTTTTAAGTTTTGTGGCCTGGGGCTAGTGGTTTAGTGGTTTAGGGTTGTGTTTAGGGTTTGTGGTTTAGGGATTATGCTTTTGGTTTAGGGTTTAGTTATGGTTTAGGGTTTTAAGGGTTTATGGTCACCTCTAGTTTAGAGTTTAGGATTTGTTTTATAGTTTTTTAATTAAGTAAACCGATTGGGTTTATTAAGTTTACTTAGTTTCCTTTTATTTATTTTAGTTTATTTTACCTTTTTCATTTTATTTAGGTTTATTTTATTTTATTTTAGTTTATTTATTTTAGGTTTTTATTTTAGTTTAATTTTAATTATAGCTTTATTTTTAAGTTTTATTTTATTTTATTTTAGGTTTATGTCATTATTTATTTTTAGGTTCAAGTTTAAGTTTTATTTTAATTTTTTTTTTAGGTTTAGTTTTATTTTTTAGGTTTATTTTTAGGTTTTATTTTTAGTTTAGTTTAGGTTTATTTTAGTTTATTTTATTTTAATTAGTTTTTGGCATGGTTTAGTTTATTTAGATTAGTTTAGGTTTTATTTATTTTAGTTTAGTTTAGGTTTATTTTATTTTATTTATTTTATTTTTATTTTAGGTTTAGGTTTTTAGTTTTGTACATTTTATTTTTTATTTATTTTATTTTATTTTAGGTTTAGTTTTTATTTATATTATTATTTTATTTTATTTTATTTTATTAATATTTTAGTTAAGTTTTGATCCATAGGTTTATATTTTATATTTATGTTTATTTATTTTATTTTATTTATCTTTAGTTAATCATATTTTAATCTTACGTCCAGTGTCAGCCTTAGCCTAGTTTTTATTTTATCTATTATCCCACTTTAATCAGGCTCAAACCTATTTATCTTTTTCTTAGGATTACTAGTTAGCTCAGCCTTTTTGTGGCCTTTAGGGCCCAGGGCCCAGGGCTCTGGCCTTTGCCTGGGCCTAAGGCCCAAGGCCTGCAGGTCCCAGTGGCCTAGGTCCAGTGGCCTCAGTGGCCCAGTGATCAGTGGCCCCAGCGCCTCAGCCCAGGGCCTGGCCCCAGGGCCTGCCCAGGGCCTCATGGTCATCCCAGGGCTCAACCCAGGGCCTGATCAGCTCCTATGGATCAGCCTGTGCTCAGGGCCCAGGTAGCCCCATGCATGAGGATCATGGCCCAGGATCTTGTGAGTCAGCCCAGCCTGCCAGGATCAAAGCCCAGGTCCAGTGGCCCAGCCTGAGGGCCCAGAACCTGTAGGCCCCGGGCCTAGGGCCCAGAGCCCTGGGGTCAGTATGGCTCAGGTCGCAAAGCCTAGGGCCAGTCGTGGCAGCTCAGCTCTAGGGCCCAGGGCCCATCTTTATGGCCTAGGGCCTTGGATCGATCTTGGCCCAGGTTTTTTTTCTTTTAAAATAAACCCACAGGCCTAGATCTTTCTATTACTAATTTATTTTTTATTCTTTGAGATTCATTATTATTTTTATTTGTGCTCATTTTTTTATTTATTTAGAGTCATATCTGTTTTATTTTTTAGGTTTAGGTTTTATTTATTTTTTAGTAGTTTATTCATCTTTCTTGGTTTAGTTTAATTTTATTTAGATTTTATTTTATTTAGTAGCTTTAGGTCATTTCTTTGTATTATATCTATTTAATCTTTTTAGGTCAGGTTTAGATCTTTATTTATTTAGTCTCTTTAGTTTAGCCTGGGAAAATATATCTTAGTTATTTTATTTTATCTTTAGCCTAGTTTTTCCTTAGAGTTTAGGGCCTTAATCTTTATTTTGGTTTTAACTTTTGCTTCCATTATCTTTTTATCTAGCCTTTAATTTACATATGTTTAGTTACCTTTATACATCTTTACTAGATCTATTCATTTCTTTAGCCTACCGTGCCCAGGCCCAGGCCTGCAGGCCTGTGGCTTAAGATCAGCCTGGGGGTCAGCGGGTCAAGGCAGCCTCATGGCTCAAGTCCCAGTGGCCCAGCAGTGGCCCAGGTTAAACAACCAGAGCCTAGGGCCTCAGTGGCCCAGTCAGTGCCCAGTGGCCAGTGCCCAGGCTGGCCAGGGCCTCAGGATTGTGGATCTAACCCCAGTGGCTCAGTATCAGGCCCAGTGGTCAGAGCCTGGAGCTGGGCCTGTGGCTGCCAGAGGTCAAGGGCCCAGGGCCCCTCAAGGCCTAGGGCCTTTTAGCAGGGGCCTCAGGGCCTGGTCAGTCAACCAGGGCCTAAGATCAGGTTAGCCTTTGCTGGTCCGTGGCCTGGCCCAGGATTCCAAGATCCATGGTCTTGGGTGGCCTAGGTTTGTGCTTTTAAATCAAGCAAACCAGTAGTTTTATCTAGTTTATCTAGTATGCATTATATCTGAGCCTATCTTATCTATTTTATCTTATTACTCATTTTTAGCTCATTATCTTTAGCCCAGTTTATAGGCCATCTTTTAAGCCTGTTTATATCTTAACTTGAGCTCATTTTATCTTTAGGCTCAGTTTTATCTTATACTTTGTTTAGGTTTATGTTTATTTTATTTTAGCTGCCTGCTTTTATTTATCTTAGTTTAGGTTTATTTTTAGTCATTATATTTTATAGTTTATTTAGGGTTAGGTTTACTATCTTTAGGTTAGGTTTATGTAGCATTTATTTTAGTTTCAGTTTATTATGTCTTATTTATTTTATACTTATCTTTAGTTTTCTCTTTTAGTTTTAGTTAGGTTTTCTTTTGATTTATCTTTAGGTTTATCTTTAGGTTTATTTTAGGTTTAGATCTTCATTTAGTTTTATTTTATTTTATTGTTGAATTAATTTAATTATTTTACAATTAGATTTTATTTTATTTTATATTTTGTTACAGGTTTTTATCTTAATTTAATTTATTTTTATTCATTTTATTTTAGTTTAGGTTTAGGTTTATTTTATTTTATTTATTTTATCCCTTTAGGTTTAGGTTTTTTTATTTTATTTTAGGTATTAACTCTAGCTCAGGCCTTCTGCTGGCCCAGGCTCAGGGCTTTGTGGTCTTGGGCCCAGCTTTAGGCTCACCATCAGAGTGGCCCAGTTCTTCATCCCCAGGGCCCAACCATGACCCAGATCTGAGCCTTCCAGTATTCAGGCCGTCCAGGCCTGTGCCAGTGGCCCCAGCTATCTCCAGGTCCTTGCAGTTCTAGCCTCAGTGATCAGGTCAGGTTTTGGGCCCAGTGGGGCCTGGGCCACAGGCCAGTGGCCTCAGGCATGAGCCCAACGCCTGGTCTAGCCTCTGTCACCAGTGCCCAGTGGCCCAGCCCAGGGCCTGGTGGCCTGGGCCATGGCCCATCTGGCCTGGGCCTTAGCAATCCGGGGCTTAGGGTCCAGGCCTGGCCTGGCCCAGCCTCTATTTAGGGCCCATGCCTCAGCGCCTGGACTCCAGGATTCCATGGTAGCCTGGTCTCAGTGGCCTGTACCCAGGGTCTGGGGGCCTACAGGGCCTGGTACTGAGGCCTTTCTTTACAAATTAAGCAAAACGTTTAGGTTAGGCTCATTTATTTAACATTATTTATTTATTCCATCTTTTATTTTAGTCATTTATCATTCAGCCCATTTATTATATTAGGCCTCCATTAGTTCATTTAGCCTAAGCTTTATTCTTTAGCCGATTTTATTTTATCTTATCTTAGGTCTTTTATGTTTTATTTATATTTTTTTTATTTTGTGCATTATTTTTTAGCTTTTTAGGTTTATCTTGAGCCCATTACATCTTATTTAGTCTGTATTTAGCAGGTTTAGCTCAGTTTAGCTCCAGCCTGCCTCATCTTATAGGGCTCAGTCTATTTATCATTATCTTTATCATAGATTTAGTTTTAGCTGCCAGTAAGGCCTAGTGCCTGGGCCCAGGGCCCGGGCCTGTATTCCAGTGAGGGCTTTGGGCCTAGCCTAGAGCACAGTGGCTCAGGATCTGGGGCTGTGGCCTGGGGCTCAGATGGGTCCTGGGCCTTGGTCAGGGCCCAGTTTAGGCCCAGTGTCAGTGGCGTGCCTGTGGCCCAGTCAGGGCTCAGGGCCAGCCCAGGGCTCAGTAGCCTCAGGAATCATTCTCAGGCCTCTGGGCCCATGGCTCAACCTAGGCCCAGGTCAGCCCAGCCTCAGTGCCCATGGCTAGTCCAAGGGCCTGGCCAGACTCAGGCCCAGAGCCTGCTCTCAGAACCCAGGTCCAGGGCTCAGTCAGGCCCAGGGTCCCGGCCTTGGGCTGCCAGGGCCCCCAGTCAGGGCCCTGAGCCCAGTGGCCCAGGGTCCTGGCCCTGGGTCTTGGGCTCAGTGTATCAGTGGCCCAGGGCCAGTGCAGGCCTCTTTGTAGCAGGGCTCAGGTCTGTTTCTGACCATGGTCAGCCTTTGATCCAGGCCTGCCTAGAACTCAGGGTCACCAGGGCCCACGCCCCAGGGCCTTTCAAATCAAACCCACGCCAGGCCACCCAGGCCAGGCCTGGCCAGGCCCAGGCCTAGCCTAGGCAGCCTGAGCCCAGGGCTCAGGGTCAGCCTGTGACTCCAGGGCCCAGTGTCAGTGGCCTGTGGCTCAGGGCCCAGTGGCTCCTGCCTTGTGGCCCATGATCAGTGGCCTCTGGTCAGGATCCAGCTGCCCATTTAGCTCTCAGGCGTGGGCCTAGTAGTGATCAGGACTGCAGGCCTGGGCTGCTGAAGGTCAGTGGCCCAGGATCCAGGGTCATTTGGGCTTGGGTCTTAGCTGGCCTTTTTATTATCTATTTATTTTACCTTTTGCCAAGCAAAGTGGTAGGTTTTAGGTTTATTTAGTTTATTTTATTTTATCTGAGTTAATTTTTTCGTTATAGGTTTATTTTATTTTATCCAATTTAGTTTATAATAGTTTATTTATTTATCTCTTTCTTTTATTTTATTTTTCTTTTATCTACTAGTCTTTTTTAGTTAATTATTTTATTTTATTTTTTAAGTTTAGAGTTTATTTTTATTTTAGTTTTATTTTATGTTTTCTTTATTTTATTTTTTTAGGATTTTTTTATTTTAGTTTCTTTATTTTTACATTTTATTTTACATTTTAAGAGTATTTATTTTAGTTTATTATATTTTTATTTAGTTTACGCTTTAGGTTTATGATTAGGTTTAGGTTTATTATATTTGTTTATTATTTTCTTTAGTTTATGCTTTACTAGTTTTGATTTTATTTTTATTTATTTTAGGTTTTATTTTATTTTTTCTAGTTTAGTTTTATTTAGTTTTTATTTTATCTTTATCTGTGTTTATTTTATTCTTATCTTTTTTCTTTTATTATCTGTTTATTCTTAGGTTTATCTATTTCTTAGTTTATTTTATTATTTTTACCTTTTCTTTTAAAGTGTGTTTTAGTTTTATTTTTTTTATCTTAGCCTTTTTATCATTTATCTTTTTTGGTTTTATGTAGCTCAGGCTAAGTCTTTAGCTTAGGCCAGTTTTTTTAGAGTCATACTCATTGGCTCAGGGTTTTGTATTTAAGATCCTGTGGCAGTGGTCAGGTTTAGGTTTTTAGGTTTCAGGTCAAGGCTCTGTGCCCCAGCCTGGCCTGAGGGCCAGGGCCTGGGCCTAGGGCCAACCCCAGAGCCTCCAAGTCCTGTGGCCTGTGGTCTGAACTCCTGCTCAGCATTACCTGGCTGGCAACATCCCACGGCCCAGGGCTCCAGGCCCTGGTCAAGGGCCCAGGTCAGGCCTCCAATCTGATCAAAGCTCCTAGCCTCTGAGGCCCAGGGCCTCTAGGCCTCAGTCAGTGGGCCTGGGGCCCAGCCTCATGGAAGGCTCAAGGCTCTGGGGTCTTGTTTGTAGGCCTCAGGCCCAGGTCCTGTGGCCCAGGGTCAGGTCAGTAGCCTAGGGTCTTGCCTGGATCTGTGGCCTGCCAGTGGCTAAGGTTTGGCTTTCTCCCTAGTCTTCAGCCTGGCCCTGGCCCATGTCATTTATAACATCCTAGGTGCTCTGTGCAGTGTAGCCTCAGGGCATGTGGCAGTCTAGGGTTCATTCTTATGGTCCATATTCAGGGCCCAAGATCTAGGGTCTGTGGCTCAGTTTTAGGCCATTTTATAAATCAAATGCGCGTTGCTCATTTTAGTGATCTTTATCATCTTTAGCTCTTTATTTATCTTTACTCATTTATTTATCTTATAGCCTATCTTTAATCCAAGCCTTTTTATCTCACATTCTTAAGTAGTTTTTAGTGAGTCATTTTATTATTTTAGTAGTCTTTATTTAGGTATAGGTTTATATTTTATTTTATTTTAGGTAGATCTTTAGGTTTAAGCCTGGGCCTTATTTTAGTTTATTTTCTTTTTAAGCTCAGTGCATTTTTAGTTTATTTATTTATCTAGCAACGCTTAGGAATCCTTTGATTTTGGCCTAGGTTGTCTCATTTTTTTTGTTTGTTTAGGCCTCATTATATTTTATTTATTTATTTTATTTATAGGCTTTTTTTAGTTTAGGGTCTTATCTATTTTATATTTCTTTATTTATTCTTTTGTGGTTTAGGTTTATTTAATCTTATTATAGGTTTATTCTTATCCTTAACTACATTTAGTTTTATTTTCTATTTTTATCTTTTCTTATGTTTATTTTATCTTTATTATTTTATTTTTTTATTTTATTTTACTTTTAGGTTTAGGTTTAGGTTTTAGTTTAGTTTTATTTTATTTTATTTTATCTTTATTTTCAGCTTAGCTCTTTTGTCTATCTTTATTTTCATCTACTAGCCTAGAGGCCTCAGCCCCAGGACTGGCCTGGGCCCATTAGGTCAGGGCCCAGGCCTTGGCCCAGGGCCTACCCAGGGCCTAGGGCCAGGCCTAGATCTGGCCCAGTCCAGTGTGTGGGCTCCATGGCCTAGGGCTTTGGCTCAGTGGTCTTTCTTTCAGCCTTACAGGGTTTGGGCCCAGGGCCCAGGGCCTAGGCCCAGGGCATCAGGGTTTAGGGTAGCTATTAGGGCCCAGGGCCTCAGGGGTTTATTTAGGGTGTGATTGGGGCTAAGTGAGGTTTAGGAGAGTGGTTTAGGTTGGTTTTATTATTTTTTGGGAAATTAGGAAATTTTAGTGACAAAGAAAAGGTACAAAGTCCCAGAGGGGAAAATCTCTAAGCTAATGCTCAAAGAGCTACAAAAAGTCCCAAAATAAGCCCTTAGCTAATACAATAGATAAAGAAGAAGCTAATCAAAATAAGCAAAGATCCATAAAATTTAATCTTGAAATCGAAGAACCTTTCTACTCCTTATGAAACCAAGATAATCCAAGAATTAACCTGCATTATATCCAAGTTTGAAAAGGATTAGTACATATAATGAAATAATTAAACATATATAATACAGATAGTAGAAACATACAGAGATGCTCATGCTTATTATAATCATCATGGAAAAGACCATATGTAAGCATCCGACTTTAAGTGAAGGGTTATAATTACATATAGCACTACCTAAAAAAGAAGGTGTGGGAAGCATCATGGCCATCATTGCCAAAGATATTTAGACCTTATCCAATGATGATCATCGTAGAAACCTGCATAAAACTTCAAACAACAAATGTAGACACAAAAAACCTTGCATTTAGATAGATTAAACTTAGTAAAGCAGATAAGGAGGTAACCCATCAGAAAAGGCATAGGCCATAGGGAGCACCACCAAATCCACCACCAAGAAATGAGCTAAGAGCAAACCTCATAATAGAGATAGACTAAATAGAGACCAAAAAAAAGAAGGTCCTTCATAAAAAGAACATGCTAAGATAAATGATTATAATATCTGTGTTAAATAAGACTAACATCAAGACTGAATGAAAGCTAGCAACCAACAAAACAAGAAAGGGTAGAAGTTCATCCACAATCCAAAAAAAAAGAAACCCTAGTGGTAAGAGAATAATGGAAATTTAAACAAATGATCCATACATTTGACAAGATTAGAAAAATAAATAAATACTTTAAAACCAACTAGCCAGTAGAGTACCCAAACTAAGCAAGAAGGCAATCCACTAGTAATTAATACATCCAAAGATTCCAAATAGACTTGAACCATCGATGAAGGACGAAAGAGTCATCTAATCAAATATTAAAAAATCCCAAAGAAAAGTCGAGATAGCACACCAATCCCTATCCAAGAATCTAATTAAAATAGCTTGATACGACCGCCAAAAAAAAAGTGAAAATCCTGTATGGTCAAAAATAATCGAAAGCTAGAGACAACTGCAAATATGAACCACAACAGGGATAACATCAGCCAAATCCATAAAACATCCAACTAGTAGTTGGTCGCCTTCCCATCCACTAAAATAAAACCTCAACAAGAGGCATACCCATTAATCAGATAATATAACAAACCTGAAACAACCAACCTAACACTCATCCAGAGCAGTACTAAAGAAAGGATTGATAGGAGCAGGAAAACAACTTTCTAATCTATAACCAAAGAGAGAAGAAGCCCTCAATGTCACATATCTCCTCTTTCACAGAGCAAAACCATACAACACAATCACATAACAACCACCTTCCATGTAAACCCCAACCAAGAGGGCCACACCCAAAAAAAAAACACTAATAAATTCATAAAGATAAGGAAAAAATAATAGGAAACCATCATAGGATTAGGGTTTAAGCATTTAGGAGGGTTTAGCATTTAGGGTTTAGTCCAGAGAGGTAGTTGTGGGTAGGATTAGGGTAGGGTGTGGGTCAGGGCCTTGGGTTAGTTTAGGGTTTAGATAGGTAGTGAGATAATAGGATCTGTAGGTCCGTGATTAGATTGGGTCAGTATGTTATGTAAGATTTGAAAGTTGCAAATAGTGTTTTAAAGTTATGCAAATGTGTAGGTATTTAAATTTAATTTATTAATTTATTTTATTTATCTAATTTAGGTTTATTTTATTTATTTTATCTTATTAATTAGGTATGTATAGTTCTTTTATTTTAATTTATTTTAGGTTTATATTTATCTTTAGCAGTTTTATTTTTATTTAATTTAGGTTTAAGTTTATCAACACATTTATGCTTTATTTTATTTTTATGTTTAGATTTTAGGTTTAGTTTAGATTTATTTTAGATTTTATTTAGTTTAAGTTTAGATTTATAATATTTATTAGTTTTAGTTCTAAGCTTTAATTTTAACTATTTGTGTAGTTAGGTGTATTTATTTTTAGTTTAGTTTAGGTATTATATTTTGTTTATTTTATTTTATTTTAGTTTTTAAAATTTGGTTTAGGTTTTCTTTAGGTTTATTTTTTTAAATAGTTTATATTTAATTAGAGATTTATTATTCCATTCGCTTATTTTTATTTTTAGTTTTTCATTCTAGGTTTATTTTATTTTTTTATTTTACCATTTTATTTTATTTGTAGGTTTAGATTTTGGTTTTAGTTTAGGTTTTATTATTTTTTATTTTTTTATTTAGGTTCAAGTTTTTTATTTATTTTATTCATAGGTTTTAAATTATTTAGGTTTAAGTTTTTTTTTTAAGAGAAACCCCATGTAGGGGGTATTTTATTGCCACAAAAAGAGGGTTACAAGGTCCTTAAAGGGGATAAACTCCAATCCATCACCAAAGAGACAATCAATGAGTGATCCCTCAAGTACAACAAAAGCAAAGAAGACATTAAATCAATCAAAAGATAAAAAACATTAACATAAAAAGCCAAAGGAAGATTAGGGCCAATGCTCAAGGACGGAGAATGCATGACACAATGGAGCAAACTGCAAGAGATAAGAGAGAAGCACCTGAACAAACGAAAGAAATTAGAAAGCGGTAAGCAGAGATAACAATAAAAAACAACATAACTGAGAATGATAGTAAAGAATTGTGATGGAGGAGGATCGCTCACAAAGTTAAAGTGCAAATATTTGCATCCAAACTTTAGTAGAAGGTTACATCACAAGAGCTACTACCAAACCAAAAGGGAAAAAATCATCATAGCCATCATAGCCAACAAACCTGTGAAGATAGCAACCAGATGTTGAAAGTCTTATGGGCTTTATTACCTGCAAACCTAAACAAAATTATATATAATATAGAGAGGAAATTGCAAAGATAGGGTCCCATGCAGAAAAGTATCATCAATATACAATTGACATAGACTTATACATATGAAATAAAAAGCAAAAAAAACCATCCTCAAGAAAAAACAAAAGAGGCAACCTACAAATCCTACTAGTCGATGAGCCTATAAGTAACACCATCCCAAACATATGATATATATATGAATCTTTCGTGAGTAGAGCCTAGAAGTAAAGTCCAAAAATGAGCCCAATCATAATGAATATGTGAAAAACCCTTATTAATATCCATATAGTTGGTTGCAATTGTAAAGGAAGATAGCATAACCCAATACCAAAAATAGCAACAAATAAAGATAGTCAGAACTACAGCTCCAGTAGAAGCTTGCAGGACATAAAATCAGATAATCCAGATCAACAAGTAACCAAGATAGCATGACAACGAAAGGCAGCAGCTGTCCATAGTACCACCCATTCAGAATAGACATTGCATTCCAAGGAGATACAAGCTAATTGAACCTAGATAAATAGAAAACAACTAGCTAATGTAGATCACATACAGAAATGAACATCACCTGCAGACAACAAGAAGGACAATAAAGCCAACCCCAATAACAAAAAATAGTTAATGCAAATATTGGAACCCACAGAGATAATAAAATAGGGATTCAAATTAGGGTCCTCATTAGAATCAAAAAATAAGACATAGAGAACCAAGACTAAAAATAGCCAAGATATCACCAAGATAGAATAGCAGACAATAAGACAACAACAAGGATATAACCTCTAACGAGTAGACATTGTATGAGTCCAAGTAGATAGAGAAAAAAACATGGATCGAAGAGCCAAGACAATGACCAAAAATAATCAACAAAGAAAAGTCAAAAAATAGGAACATAGACCCTAAAGTCCTACAACCAATAAAGATAGAGCCAACAGTCCGAGAAACAAGGAGCAAATATCTAAGACAACAAAAGCTAAGATAATGAAAACCAACTAGCTATCAGAGAACCACCCATTCGTAATAAACGTAAATAGATACAAGTTTAACCGAAGACAATTAAACCAACAACACGCCACAGAGATCAATAAGTAAACAAAAGGGATATCGCTGATGCAAGAAAGACCAAAGAAATAACAACAAGAAATAGAAAATAATCATGCAAAAAAGAGGTATTGAAGCAAGTGAATCCAATAGGTTAGATTTATTTTGAGATAAAGAAACCCAATTGTCTGATTAACCAAGCCATGCAAATGTTTAGAAGGGTTAGTTGACGACAAAGAATTTTATTCCATCCAATCTAGACTAAATAATCAAGACATGCATTACCCTCATGCTCATACATGAGTGATTTTAAAGTAGAGTTGGGCAAAGAGAGTTCTAGTTTGCTTAAGAAGGTAGTACAATTCAAGATTGCCATTTTGGTGGAAGTCAAGAGATCAATCAGGGGCATCCACCTCAATGCAAATATTGAGCTAACCATTTTGAAGGCAAATCTCAAGAGCTTTGTACACTACCATAAGCTCAACAAAGGGAACAGAGCAAGGATTAAGGGGGTAAGCAAAGGCACATAAGACTTTTCCATTAAGATTTTTAAAAATACCACCATAGCCTGAACCTTTATGAGAGACATAGCCAAGTTAACTTTAATAGTGTTATGAGGTTTTACCCAATAAACAATCTTGTCATCTTCTGCATGTGGTGATCCTAAGTTAAAACCCGCTTTATTGGCCATAAATTTGCAACCTTGAATTATTTGTATTTAATTAAATTGGCATTAAACAAGTCACAATTTTGTTTTAGTTCCAAAGAATTATCCTCATGTGATTCATAGGGATCTCACAATATTTTGCATCATTTCCCATCCATATGAACCAAATAAGAGTGATAGCTATGACTTTAATGTGTCCTTTAATAGTGTTGTCAAAATAAACTTCAAGAAGTTGGTATAAATTTAAGGAGCCATTGAAAATGACAATGTTAAAGAGGTCATCATACCAAATCCAAAGTTTAGAAGCTCCCCTAAAAACAAGATTCACATTCTCAATGTGAAAATAGCATTGGCATTTTGAAGGTAATTGAAAACCTTTACCCCACAACAAGGAGTCCACAGGATGAAGTTTTTCAAAATACACCAAGTAAGAATAATAGAGTAAGAAGTAGGGATATTGTTCCATAGTTTGAAACACATTGGAAGAATCATGAGTTTCTTTAATGTGAATCCAAACATTTTAAAGTTGAAATCACCATTATGTGAGAGAGCTTAAAAGGATCCGGTCTTGAATGGTAGGAATGATAGGAATAGTAGTAAGCTTATTTAAGAGAAAGGAAGGAATATAATCAATAAGCTTACTAATGTTCCACATATTATTCTCCGTAAAGATTTCACTTTAATAGATAGTGGAATGGGTGGAAAGTAAGTCATCAATGGACCCACATCCAGTCCAGTTATCTTGTTAAATGAACGAGGAGCCAGAGTTAATCCCCCAAAAAATTAAGGATTATGCATCCCATTTGACAGAACAAAGTCTTTTCCAAACAAGAGGGTCTCCTGCTTTATAGGGACAAATGAGGGGGTGCTTACCTTGGTAATATTTAGCAGTCATGAAATTAGCCCAAAGACTATTATTACTCCTAAAATTCCACCAAGGATTATAGGAAAAAGCAGTGATAGCTTCTTTGATTGGCTTACATCCAAGGCCACCTTCAGCTAGGGTGCCACAACGTTTAAACCAAGAGGTCTAGTGCATTCTTTTAGAAAGAGTTATTAGAGCCCTAGAAAAATTTGGTAATGAGGCGCTCAATTCTGTTAATGATAGAAATGGTCGACACAATGGTTTGGAGGAGATATAAAGGCATGGAGTTAAGAGTGCTCTTAATCAAAGTGAGCCTACCACTGAAAGAGCGTAAATGGAATTCACAAACAGAAATTTTATTTGAGATTTTTTGAATTGTATCATCAAAAAGATTAGATCTTTTCTGACCATTAAAAAGCAGAGCCCCAAGATAATTATTGGGAAGTTGATGTTGCTGAAAATTAGTAATTCTCAAGATTTGATTGATCCTAAGGGATTTAGAGGAAGGAATGAAACAAAGATTTTCCTTCATTGAAAAGACCACTTTCATTGTCCAAATTTATTTAGAAGGCTCTTAATAGTTTTAATGTGCCAATAGAGGCATTGCAAAAAGATTATAAAGTCATCAAGAAAACAAAGATAAGAGACAGAAGACCACCTTTAGTTTTAAAAAAACATGGAAGGATTTTTAGAAAAAATCATTCGTGCTCCTCAAAGAGGGTGAAAGGGGGTCTCCTTGTCTCAAGCCATGCCAAGTAAAGAAACCAAGGGACTCACCATCCATGATAACAGAGAACCAAACATTGGTAATACAATTTTGATGAGGCGATGAAATTATTAAAAACCCAAATAAATGGAAATTTGAAAGAGGAAATCCCAAGAGAGGTTATCAAAAGCTTTAGAGATGTCCAGCTTGAAGAGGATGTGTTCCACCTCTAATAGAACATCAAGGTCATGAACCGCTCTGGGCTAGAAGGATATTGTCGATATAGCTCTACTTTTAACAAAACTAGTTAGGGAGAAATAATTTTAGGAGCAGACTTATCTTATTATTAATTAATTTATCAATGAGTTTTGAAAGAAGGTGCAAAGGTCGATAGGTCTAAAATCCCCAAGTAGCAGGATTATTAGTTTTGGGAATGAGACAATAATGGAAGTGCTAGAAAAGTATCTAGTAAAGTCCATCAAAGAAATCAACAAATTGAGGTCAGAGAGGGTGGTGGGTTGGTAGTGAGTCAGTGTCAATTAGAGTGGGCTCAGATAGGTTTGGTGAGCCTGTTTTAGTTTAGGGAGGTCAGGTTAGGGAAGTTTAGGGCCTTTGTCTTGGGTTTAGGGATGGTCTTGGTTGATCTAGTTTCAGTGTCAGATGTTTCATGGTCAGATGTGGTCTGGGTAGGGTTTAGGCGCAGGTGGGGATAGATTAGGGTAGGTTTTGGTGCAGGCCTAGGGCTCAGTGGTAGATTGTGGTTTATTTTGGTTTAGTTTTTACTATTTTTTTAAATTAAGTAAAGGTAGTTTAGATTTTATTTATTTTTTATTTATTTTAGTTTATTTTATTTTATTTATTTTATTTAGATTAATTTTTTTAATTTTAATTTTTTTATTTATTTTAATTTAGGTATTTTAGTTTAGTTTATTTTTTATGTTTAGAATTACATATTAGGTTGAGGTTTTATTTTTTTATTTTTTGTTTCAGTTTATGTGTTTATTTTATTTTTTTAGGTTTAGGTTTTTGGTTTTTATTTTAGGTTTATTTTTAGGTTTTATTTTTTAATTTAAGTTTAGGTTTATGTTTTGTTTATTAAATTTTATTTAGTTAGCTATGTCAAGATTTAGTTTTATTTTAGTTTAAGTTTAGGTTGTATTTATTTTAGTTTAGGTTTAAGTTTATTATATTTTGTTTATTCAATTTTATTTTAAGTTTAGTTTTTTTTAGTCTAGGGTTTAAGTTTTATTTTTATTTATTTTAGGTTTATTTTGGTTTAGATTTTTATTAATTTTATTTTATTTTATTGTGTAGTTTCTCATTCTTATTTTATGTTTAGTTTTAATTTTATTTAAGTTTTTATTCCAGTTTATTTTAATTATAGTTTATTTTAATTTATTTTATTTATTTTATTTAGGTCCAGGTTAGTTTAGGTTTATTTTATTTAGTTTATTTTATTAGATGCTTTTTATTTATTATTTTATTAGTTTAGTTTTAAATTTAGGTAGTGGCCTGGGTTTGGTAGGTTTAAAGGGTCAATGGTTGAGTTTTGGTTGGCCTGGGTGGCTCAGTGGCCTGGGGTTTGGCTCAGGTTTGGGTTTAGGTTGTGGCTGTTAGGGTTCATCAGGGAGGTCAAGGGTTGTGGTGTGGTTTAGGTCAGGGTCATGTTGGGTCAGTTAGCATGAGCTTAGGGTCAGCTCAGGTTGTCCTAGGGTCATTAGTCCACAGTAGGGCCTGGGGCTCAGGTCATTAGGGTTTAAGGGTAGTTTTTCAGGTTGGGTAGTAGTATTGTTTAGGTTTAGGGTTAGATTTAGGATTTAGGTTTAGGGTTTAGTTTTGGGTATTTTAAAATTAAATAAACAGGCTTTATTTATTTAGTTTTTTTATTTATTTGAGTTTATTTTATTTTTATTTTATTTTGGTTTATTCTTTATTTTTATTTAGCTTAGTTTATTTATTTTAGGTTTATTTCTTCTAGGTTACATTTTTTATTTTAGTTTATTTTTTAGTTTTTGGTCTATTTTTTGCTGAGTTTTATTTTTATTTTATTTTTTTGGTTTAGGTTTTATTTTTTAATGTATTTTTAGGTTTATGTTTTTATTTTTATTTTTTAAGTTTAGGTTTAACTTTTTATTTAGTGATATTTAGGTTTTATTTTAGTCTTATTTTAGGTTTTATTTTTTTTATTTCTAAGTTTATTTTGAGTTAATTTTTTATTTTATTTAGTTTAAATTAAGGTTTAGGTTGGTTTTATTTATTTTAGTTTATTTTATTTTAGTTTAGGTTTAGGTTTATTTTTTGTTTTATTTTAGTTTTATTTTAGGTTTAGGTTTTTTTCTTAGTTTAGGGTTTATGTTTTATTTTTTATTTATTTTTAGATTAATTTTTTAGGTTTCATTTTATTTAGTATTGCATTTTATTTGGTTTATTTTATTCTTATTTAATTTTATTTTATCCAAGTTTTATTCTTAGGTTTATTTATTTTAGTTTAGTTTTATTTTGTTATTTTATTTTAGTTATTTTAGGTAGTGGTTTTAAATCATGTTGATTTTATTTGGTTTTTTTTATTTATTATAGTTATTTAGAGTTTGGGTTTAGTGGTTTGGGTTTGTGGTAGGGTTTTCCAGGTGGTCATTTATATAGGTTTCAGTTTAGCTTGTGGTTTAGAGTTTATTATAGGTCATTTTAGTTTAGGATAATAGCCTATGAGGATTTTGATTTAGTAGGTTAGGGCTCAACCAGTTAGTGGTGGTAAGGGTTAATCAGTTGTGGTTTGGTTTTAGAATGGCTAGGGCCCAGTTAGTTTTTTTTATTAGTTAGTTTATGTTTGTTTAGTTTATTAAGTTTAGGGTTATTTTTATTTTAGGTAGGTTTTATTTGGGTAGTTTATTTTAGTTTTAAGATAGTTTAGTGTTTGGTTTTTTAGATTTTATACATTTATTTTGGGTTTAGGTTTAATCTTAGGTTTTTAGGGTTTTGTGGTTTTATTTTAGGATTTTCTGGTTATTTAGGTTTGTTTGTTTTAAAATTAAACAAACCAGTAGGTTTAGTTTTATTTATTTTTCATTTACATAAGTTTATTTTATTTTAATTTTATGTAGGTTTATTTTTTTTATTTTATTTAGTTTAGTTTATTTATTTTAGGTTTATTTATTTTAGTTTAAGTTGTTTTTATATTTTTTTAGGTTTAGTTTATTTTATATTGAGTTTTATTTTATTTTATTTCATTTAGTTTTTTATTTTTATTTTAGGTTTTTTATTTTAGTTTCAGTTTATGTTTTAGGTTTATTAGAGGTTTATTTTTAGGTTTTTTAGTTTTAGTTTTTTTTATTTTAGTTTAATATATTGTTTTATAGTTTATTTTATTTTAGGTTTAGATTTTGGTTTATTTTATTTATTAGTTTAGTTTTTTTTATTTTAGTTTTTATTTTATTTTATTTTAGGTTTATTTTATTTTTTATTTTATATTTAGTTTTTTATTTTATTTAGGTTTTATATTTTTTAGTTTTATTTAATTTATTTTAGTTTTAGGTTTTATTTATTTTATTTTAGTTTTTTTTAGGTTTATGTTTTTATTTTAATTTTTTAGGTTTATGTTTTTATTTTAGATTTATTTTTAGGTTTTATTTTGTAGTTTAGCTTTATATTTATTTTAGTTTATATATTTTATTTAGTTTGGTTTTTAAGTTTAGTTTTATTTTAAGTTTAGGTTTTATTTATTTTAGTTTAGGTTTGGGTTTATTTTATTTTATTTTAGGTTTATGCCATTTTAGTTTAGTTAGGTTTTACTTTCATTTATTTTTATGTTTATTTTTTTAGTTTTATTTAGTTTTATTTTATTTTATTATTTTATGTTTATTTTTTTTTATTTAGGTTTTTATTCTTGGTTTATTTTATTTTTTAGTTTAGTTTAGCTTTTTTTATTTATTTTATTTATCTATTTAGCTTTTTTAGTTTAAGTTTTATTTATTTAGGTTTATTTATTTTATTTTATTTAGGTTAGATTAGGTTTGTTGGTAGGGTTTAGGCTTTGCCTAGTTTTAGGCTGGGTTTAGGGTTGAGGATTAGGGTTTAGTTTTTTAGGGTTATTTTAGGGTTTAAGATTTAGTTTAGGTTTGGTTAGGGTCATGGTTTAGGTTAGTCATTGGGTTTAGGGCCTGGGGATAGGGTTGGTTATTTGGGTCAGGAGGGTTGTGGCCTAGGGTTTAGGGCTCAGTAGTTTTGGGGTATTTTTTTAATTAGTAAACCAATTTGTTTATTTTATTTTATATTTATTTGGTATTTTTAGTTTTACAACATTTTAGGTTTATGTTTATTTTAGTTGAGTTTTATTTTATTTATTTTATAGGTTTTATTTATTTTTTAGGTTTAGGTTTAGGTTTATATTTTATTTTTTATTTTTTATTTTTTATTTTTGTGGTTTTCTTTTAGTTTATTTTAGGTTTATTTTTATTTTATTATACTTTAGTTTAGTTTAGGTTTTATATTTATTAGGTTTATTTATTTTTAGTTTAGGTTTTTATTTTATTTTATTTTAGTTTAGGTTTTTTTTAGTTTAGTTTTTTAATTATTTATTTATTTTAGGTTTATCTTTAGGTTTTTTATTTTAGTTTTATTTATTTATTTAGGTTTATTTATTTAGGTTTTTTATTAGTTTATTTTATTTTAATTTAGGTTTTATTTATTTTGTTTAGTTTATTTTTAATTTTATTTTTTATTATTTATTTTTTATTTATTTAAGTTTTATTACATTTTTTATTTTATTTTAGTTTTTTTTTTATCTTTATTTATTTATTTATTTTTTTATTTTTGGGTTTTATTTTATTTTTATTTTTTATTTTAGTTTTTATTATTTTATTTTATTTATTATTTTTTTTTTTTTATTTTTTTAAGGTTATAGGGTTATTATTAGTTATGGTTTTAGGTTTATTTAGTGGTTTGTCAGTTTGGTTTTAGGTTTAGGGCCCATAGTGTTTAGTTAGGTATGTGGGTTTTAGTGGCAAGAGGTTTAGTATTTAGATGTTTTAGGTTTATTTGTTTATTTATTTAGTGGTTTTTAAGTTAGGTTTAAGGTTTAATTTTAGAGTTTAGGTTTCAGTAGAGAGGTTTGGAGTGAGGTTAGGTGTTTAGAGTTTAGGCCTAGAGAGTGTCAGTAGAGTTTTAGGTTGTGGTTTGGGCAGAGTTGATAGAGTTAGGGTAGGGTCAGGGTTTAGGGTCAGGGTTGGTATTAGTAGTTTAGGTTGGTGAGTTTTAAAAGTTTGGGTAGGATTTAGGGTGGGTAGGGTTATTTAGGTTTTAAAAAAAAACAAGCATATCAGGTTTAGAACATGTAGTTTATTTTATTTATTTGTTTATTTTATTTTTATTTTATTTATTTTATTTTATTTATTTTATTTATTTATTTTGGTATTTATGTTTTTATTTTAGTTTATTTAAAATTAGGTTTATTTTAGTTTTTATTTTGTTTTATTTTAGGTTTTGGTTTACTTTTATTTTAGGTTTAGGTTTATGTATTTCTTTTTTTTTTTATTTTTATTTTAGGTTTATTTTAGGTATTTTTTTATTTAGCTTTTTTATTTTATTATATTTTATAGTTTAGGTTTTATTTAGGTTTAGTTTATTTTGTTTTGGTTTAGTTTTTTTTTTAGTTGGGGTATTTTGTTTATTTATTTTATTTTAGGTTTAGGTTTTATTTTAATTTTGGGTTTAGGTTTATTATTATTTATTTTTTTTGTTTAATTTTTAATTTTAGGTTTAGGTTTTATCTAGTTTTATTTTATTTTATTACATTTATTATATTCTTATTTTGTTTAGATTTTATTTTATTTAGGTTTTATTCTTAGGTTTATTTTATTTTAGTTTTTTAGTTTATTTATTTTATTTTAATTTTTATTTTATTATTTATTTTGAGGTTTAGGTTTAGGTTTTAGTTTAGGTTTTTTATTTATTTAGGTTTAGGTTTTATTTATTATTATTAGTTTATTTAATTTAGCCAGATTTTGGGTTTAGGTATAATCAGTTGGGTCTTTACCCAGTTGGGTTTAGGAGTCAGGTTTAATTTTAGGAGGGTTTCATTTAGGTTTAGTGTTTAGGGTTATTTTAGGGTTGTGGTATTTGTGGCTATGTTAGTTTTTTTTTTAAAGTTTAGTTTAGTTTAGGTTTTAGGATTTTAAGTTAATTAGGTTTAGTTTATGTTTTGTGGTTTTGGGATAGTTAGGGGTTATGGTTTAGGTTTAGATTTAGGTTTAGGTTTGTAAGGATGTGTTTGTTTTGGTTTTAGGTTGGGTTTATGGTTTAGGTTTGTGGTTTTGTATAGGGTTTTTAGGTTTAAGGTTATAGGTTTGGGTTTAGAGTTTAGGGTTTAGGTTTAGGGTTATTTAGGGTTTAGGGTTTAGGTTCTTTTTAATTATGGTAGTTTAGTGTTATTTAGTTTATTTTTTATTTTGTTTAGTTAATTTTATTTTTATTTTTATTTAGGTTTATGTTTTATTTTTATTTAGTTTAGTTTATTTATTTTTGTTCAAGTTTTTTTAGTTTATTTTAGGTTTAGGTTTAGGTTTAGGTTTATTTTTAGTTTAGTTTTATTATTTTTATTTTTTTTAGTTTATTTATTTTTATTTAGGTTTAGTTTAGGTTTTATTTTATTTTTAGGTTTAGGTTTTAGGTTTTATCCATACCATTGCTCACCACCACCTCCATATCAACCAGTGCCTCTAGATCCCCACCACCATGCGATAATAGCCTCCACCTTAGCCCGCCACTGATCTCGACTGAGTTGTGATGATGTTCATGCCATCAAGGTTTTGCCCATTCTTAGGTTTAGGTTTTTTAACTTATTTAGTTACTTAAGTTTAGGTTTAGGGGGGTTTTAGGGTTAGGGTTTTTATGGTTTTAGGGTTTAAGGTTTAAAGTTTAGGGTTTTAGGCTTGGGTTTGGGTTTGGGTTGTGTTTAGTTTAGGGCTCAGTTTTTGGGTTAGCAGGGTTATGTTTAGGGTTCAGTTTAGGCTTTAGTTTATGCTTTAGGATTGCTTTGATGGTTTAGGGCTTAGGCTTTGGTTTGGGTTTTAGCTTTAGTTTGGTATTTTATGGTTTTAAGGGTTTAGATCAGGTTGGGTAGGGTTTAATTTTAGTTTAGGGTGGTCAGTTAGTAGGGTTTAGAGTTTTTTTGAGTTTAGTTAAAGTTTAGGGTTGTAGGTTTAGGGTTTAGGGTTTAGGTTTAGTTTTTTTTGGTTAGGTTAGTTTTAGCAAGGTTTTTTGAGGTTTTTTATAAATTAAGTAAACTAGTAGTTTAGGATTAGTTTTAGTTTTTATTTATTTATTTTATTTTTTTTCATAAATTAAGTAAACTAGTACATGATTAGTTATTATTTAGTTTAATTTTTATTTATTTTAGTTTTATTTATTTATATAGTATTTTTTATTTTATTTTAGTTTAAGTTTATTTATTTTATACATTAGTTTTATTTTATTTTTTTTTTAGGTATTATTATTTATTTTAGGCTGATTTAGGTTTTATTTTATTTTTAGGTTTAGGTTTTAGGTTTATTTTAGGTTTATTTTAGTTTAGTTTAGGTTTATTTTTTTAATTTATTTTATTTTTAGGGTTTAGGTTTAGGTTTTTATTTTTTTTAGTTTATTTTAGTTTAGGTTTAGGTTTATTTTATTTGTATTTTATTTTATTTTAGGTTTAGGTTTTTTTTTTAGTTTAGGGTCATTTTATTTTTATTTATTTTTTATTTATTTTGGGTTTAGTTTTATTTAATTTTATTTAATTTTATTTTAGGTTTATTTTATTTTTATTTTACTTTAGTTATAATTTGATTTATGTTTTTTATTCTTAGGTTTATTTATTTTAAATTTAGTTTAGGGTTTTATTTATTTTATTTTAATTTTTTTTTTTAATTTATTAATCTTTTAATTTTTAAGCTTAGGTTTTAGGTTTTAGTTTAGGTTTAGGTTTAGGTTTTAAGTTTTAGTTTTTTATTTTTTCCTTTATTTTATTTCTTTATTTTATTTAGGTTTAGGTTTATTTATTTATTTTATTTTTATGTTTTATTTAGTGTGGTTTAGGTTTTAGGTTTTGGGTTTAGTATTTAGGGTTAATGCTTTGGGCTTTAGGGTTTATGGTTTAGGGTTTAGGGTTTAGGGTTGGCTATAGGTTTATTTTAGGTTTAGGGTTTTGGGTTAAGTGTAGGGTTTAGCTTGGGTTTAGGGTTTTAAGGTTTAGGGTTTAGGTTAGTGTTTTTTTTTAAATTTTAAATTTTTTAAATTATGTAAACCAATAGGTTTAGATTTATTTAGTTTATTTTAATTTATTTTAGTTTATTTTTTTATTTTATTTAGGTTTATTTTATTTTATTTATTTTAATTTAGGGTTTTTATTTTAGTTTATTTTTAAGGTTTAGATTTAAGTTTAGGTTTATTTTTTAGTTTTGTTTTATTTTATTTTTTTTTTTAGGTTTATAGGTTTTTAATTTTAGGTTTAAATTTTAGGTTTATATTTTAGGTTTATTTTAGGTTTTATTTTTTTTGTTTAGGTTTAGGTTTATTTTTTAGTTTATTTTATTTTATTTATATTAGGTTTAGGTTTAGTTTTTTTTTTTAGGTTTAGGTTTAATTTATTTTATTTTTTAGTTTATTTTAGTTTTAAGTTTATTTTATTTTTATGTAAGTTTAGGGTTTTAGTTTAGGGTTTAGATTTTTTTTATGTTTTCTTTAAGTTTATTTTTAGGTTTAGGCTTTTATTTAGTTTTATTTTATTTCATTTTAGGTTTGTTTTAATTATTTTAGGTTTAGTTTTTTATTTTATTGTATTTTCTTTTTAGGTTTAGGTTTAGGATTTTATTTTATTTTATTTTTTTATTTTATTTAGGTTTAGGTATTTTTATTGTTTTTTTTTTTAGATTTTATTTAGTATATATATATATAAGGTTTAGGATTTTTTATTTTTTAACAGAGAATAATTGATTCAACATTTCTTCTTTTGATTTCATCAACCAAGTAACACACCAAGTTTTCTAAGACATAAGCGTAGATAAAAAATGAGCACGATAGGCAAATAAAAATTAGAACTAGAACCGCCTCTACTATAAAGACACGCCCATAAGCGCAGATCGGATCGACCATTCTTCGCTTTCTAGTTTCCATCAAAACCACCGATCTCGAGTAGCGATCCACCATCATATCCCCAATCTCTCCTCCGCCACCACCATGGTTGTAACCTCATCCTCCCCGCCTCCATAATCACCATTGCTTTAACCAGCACCTCCATATCCACCAG
This sequence comes from Cymbidium sinense, assembly GCA_021442155.1. Classification (NCBI taxonomy): domain Eukaryota; kingdom Viridiplantae; phylum Streptophyta; class Magnoliopsida; order Asparagales; family Orchidaceae; genus Cymbidium; species Cymbidium sinense. The sequence goes on along the minus strand of JAKCPB010001236.1, from coordinate 37,075 downwards.
CACCTCCAGATCCCCCACCACCACTTAAATAACCACCCCTTCTGCCTTCGCCTCCACCAACAGAACTAGATTGAGCCTGGTTGATGGTGATGTTCCTGTCATCAAGTTCTATCCATTCTTAAGGTTTAGGTTTTTTTTTAGAGAAATTAGAAAAATTTTATTGCCACAAAGAAAAAGTACAAAGTCCTTAGAGGGGGTAAATCTCTAAACTAATGCTCAAAGAGCCATAAAAAGTTCTAAAGAGATAAACCCCCTAACTATTACAATAATATAAGGAAAAAAACAAAAGCAAAAGTAAAACCAAATCAACAAAAACAATAGATCCATGTGCGCAATAACAATATCCACTAGGTACTTTTGATACCAACAAGATCCACCTGCAAGATTCTCCCAACCTACAAAAGAAATATGCAACATACTAATGAAAGGATGAGTACAATGCATAAAAGTATGAGCAAAGAAAAGAAGAGTAAAGAAAAGGCTCTGCTCACAATCATCTCAAGGAGCAACCATATGTAAGCATCCAAACTTTCAAGAAGGGTTACAATTACATATAGTGCTACCATAAAAGAAGATAGAAAGGGAAACATCAAGGCCATCAAGATACCTCTTATACCCATCATCCCAAGTCCATCATCTTGCAAGGTTGCAAACTCCTCCAAGCAGTAGACATAATAACCAACCACAAAGCCACCAAAATAGATAATCCCAATAAGGCAGAAAATTAACCAACCATCAGAGACAGCAGCAGTATAGTATGAACTCCACCAAAGAGGAATAGCTACATTAAAGGGAGCAAGCATCATGACCTTAACAACACAAACCAGAAAATCCAAGACCAAAAAGAAAAAAAGACAAGAGCTCATGTCCTCCATAAGCAAACAAGAAAGGCAGCAAGGCTGTCACCCAAACCGAAAAGGAAGCAAGAGTAGCAAGAGAGGAGAAACCATAGTAGAGTAACCAAAGATATCACCAACAGAGCAGAAAAGAAAGGCCAAAATATCCACCATCCAACCAACCCAGCCAGCTAACCAACCATGCTAGTCAACTTAGCCTCTTAGCCAACCACCATAGTAGAAGAAAATCCAAATCAATGAAAAGACCAACAACATCCATCTTACCAAAACCACCTAAGACAACCAAGAGAAGGGTAGAAGCAAACAACAACATCCACCAAACCCAACCAAAGCAGTATAAATTCTGATCCAGGTGAGGTGAATAGCCAGTCAAAAATAAAATGAAGCAAATACTGGTAAGACATACTAAAAGACATCCATCAGGAGCAACAATAATACAATAGGAACACCACCAAATCCAACATCAAAAAGGAGGAGAAATATCAATGAGTGCAAGCATCATAACCACAGCTAAGTTAGGCACCAATACACCAAACCAAGTTACCATATCCCAAAGAAAAACAACAGCCACTAAATAGCCATCAACCAACCAACCCAAAAAAAAAATAACAAAAATAAAAGCAGCTACAACTAAGAGAGGAAGACCATTAAAGGAAGAGGCCGAAAGCACAACCATATGAAATAAACCCAAACCACCAAAACTGACCACCAAAACCCAATCAACAAAAAAGAAGAAATAATAGTCAACTAATAGCCTCCACCATACCAAATCTAATCCTAAATTAGACCACCAACAACCCCTCTGATCTTCCACAAATAGAAGCGGATATACCAGCCAACACAGCCAGCCATCCAACAAACTCAGCAAGCCGACACAGCTAGCCCACCCAGCCAGCCAACAAGGCCACCCAGCCAACCACCACAATAGTAGAAAATCTAACTTAGTTAAGGAAGAAACCAGCCTAGAGATATGGCAAACCCCTCACAAAAAATAACAGGCAATGCCACCACCCAAATGAAGGTCCAAAAATAACCAAGCAATAATAATCACCCAGCCAGGCAACCAATAGCCATCAGGTTGGAAAACCTAAAATAACCTAGGCAAAAAAATAAGAACCACCAGGTCAACCCAAAAGCAAGAGCCTAAAAAAAAAAAACTAGCATAGGCCCAAGAGTGAAAATAAGCAAATGACCACAACCCAAAGAGGGTTTGACAAAGGGTAACCAAAAGCAATGGCTTATCAAAAACCAAATGAAAAACCAAGCCAAGAAAATTATAATTTAAGATAAGGTATTCTAGTGTTATCTAGATTGACCAAACCCCTTAAAAGTTTAGGCAAATTTTGATTGTCAAATAAAGTTAAATCAGTTAAGTTGGCACCTAAAGAAGCCAAGAAATCAGCACAAGCATTACCTTCATGAAGGATATGGGAAATTTTATAACAAACTTTAGAAAGAAGATTTTAGTATGATTGAGAAGATAAAATAAATCAGCATTTATTATTCTATTAGAGTTTAACATGTTAAGAAAGAGCACATCAACTTCAATCCAGATGATGAGGAAACCTTTATTCAAACAAATTTCAATAGATTTATTAACAACCATAAGCACAGCATAGATAACAGAACATGCTTTGAGAGGATACGCAAAAGCAAAAATGGCAGTACCTTTAGAATATCTAAGAATACCATCACAACCATATTTATTCGAAGCAACAAAACCATCAATATTCACTTTAATCAAATTTTCTTTGGGTTTGATCCAATGGATAATCCTAGCTCTTTTATAAGAGTCAACATCAGGCAGAATGATACCTAATTTTTTAGAGAGAAATTTATAGCCTCTAAAATGAATGTTACTAATAAGATTGGCATTAAATAGAGCATGAATTTTTTTTCTTTGGTTCTAGCTAGGATCCTTTTATGACTCATAGGAATACCATGATATTTAGCATCAATTTTGTCCATCCAAATGAACTAGATAAGGGTAATAGCAACTAGAACTTTGATATGACCTTTGATAATTTCTTAGAAATAGACTTCAAGAAGTTGATATATGGAAAGAGAGCAATGAAAGTAGTTGGTATTAAATAAATCATCATACCATAACCATAATTTGGAAGTAATAGCAGCATTCGTAAAAATAAGAAAAATATTGTTGACCTCATTTTTAGAATGAGCTCTCAACCCCTCCATCATAGGCTTAGGACTTCTCTTAGACTTTAAGAGTTCCTTAGTCTTAAGACACATCTAGTGATTAGGTGGACACTCAACCTAGCCCTTGAAGACTTAGAAGAGTTAGCCATAGGAATAGGTCATGCCTCGTGATTTCCTTTTCCTCTTGGCAGAGCATCATTGTCCTGTGGTTTTCTTGGCTCTTCTTCCATCTCGATGGCCTTGTTTTGGCTTTCACTAGTGCTTAACATGAGTTTCTGTTGATCATGGCTACTATCTCTATTTCCCCTTGGGGAAACTCGGCTACTTTTGTTGCTACTGTCAAAGTTCCTGACCCCTCGGGGGTCACTAGTTCCAACTCCTCACTATCTTCTAAATCCTTTGAATATGCTCTTGTGAGTAAGGCCAACTGAATGGGTGAGTCACTTCAACTTATGTCTACTTCCTTCCAGGGCATACCCACGATTATGTGTGCTGATTCGATGGTGGAAATACTTGCAAAACCCTTTGAATTTACTTTGGTGGGAAAAATTGCATTGTGTCGCCCCACTATGGAGAATATTAGATCCTTTTTCCATAATTTGAAGCTCTCTGGTATTTTTTCTGTTGGATTGATAGACTCTCACCATGTTTTGATTTAGCTCTCAAATGATTTAGATTATTCTCAGGTTTTCTCTAGACAATCATATTTTGTTTTCAACTGTCAGATGCATTTGTTAAAATGGATGGCTTTTTTTTTATATTAAGGAGGAGTCTCCTATTGTTCCTGCCTAGATTTCTCTTCCCAATTTACGTGTTCATTTCTTTAATCCTGAATTCCTCTTTGCCATGGGTGGTTTGTTCGGTCAGCCTCTCTAATTGGATCAATTGATTGCTTCTAACTCCAGGCCATCTGTTGCTCGGATACTAGTTGAGTTGGATATAACTAAAAATATCCAACGAAAATTTGGATAGGATCAGAGAAATATGGATATCTACAAAAGGTGGATTTCAAGAATTTCTATGTTTTTTTATCATTGCAAAATTCATGGTGATCAAATTTCAGATTTCTTTGTGGTTCATCCACACCTTAAGTAAAGTTTTGCTCCTAAGTCAGATCCCTCTCTTAAGGCTGCCTTGGTTAAGCTACAAAATGCTATTTTATCTAATATCTCATTACCTGAATATGAGGCCATTTCCTTGAGCTTCATATTCCTTAATCTCATATTGCTGTGGCTCTGCCTATTCATCCGCAGGATGCCACACTAGCTAATAAGGATGTTGTCCCTTCGAATGAGATTTCTCATTTGAACCACAATAATAAAGGTAATAATGTAACTAAGAATAGTTTTGCAAAACTTATGGATTCTGACCCTTTATCAAATGACTCTACTCTAGCCTCTTTGCCACTTTTACTTAAAGAAAATGTAATTCCTCATGAAGGAATGGTTGTTGTGAAAAATTTGGAGAAAGCTTCCGCTCTCGTTTTATGTACATGTGCTTTAGCCGTCTCTAATCCTTCTTGTGCTTCTTCATCAAACTTGGAACTGATTTCTAATTTGATTTTACAACATAATAATGAATTGGAAGAATTTGAACTACCCTGTAATGCTATTTTCAATGTACCTCCTTTTTCCAAGCAATTCTTTGATCAATCTCTATCAGATGGTGATGCAGTGGATATGGCCAATAAACTTCAGACAGTTTTTAGAAAGATGAAAAAAAAATCTAAAACTAGACTTCATAACTTTGCCAGAGTTACTAGATCTGGCTCCTCTGCCAAAAAATAATTGGTCTCTTTTCTTATCTGGAATGTGAGAGGGATTGGTACCCTCTCTGTTAGAAATAGAGTCAGTAATTTAGTTCACTCTCATAACATTTCCTTTTTGGCTATTTTGGAACCCTTTATTCTTCCCTCTAACATTGCCTCTATTGCTAGAATTATTGGCTTTGCTAATTTTTTTACTAATTCGAGCAATAAAATTTGGATTTTTTGGAAGAGTCCATTTATTTTACAAATTATGCAGGATTTACCCTAGGTTGTAAATGTTAAGATCACTTACAAAAATTGGTGTTGCTTTGGGTCTTTTATCTATGCCTCTTATAATAGAATGGTAGAAGGCTTATGTAGGAAGATCTTGTTAGTTTCTCTATCTCAGTGAATGCTCCTTGGTTCATGGGTGGGGACTTTAACATTATATCTTCCTCCTCTGAATGAGTTGGTGGTAATGCTTCAAACTTGTATTCCATGGAGGAATTCAATAACATGATCCTTGATTATCAACTTACTGATATCAGATTTACTGGGTCTCACTTCACTTGGAATAATCATAGACTTTGGCAAAGATTAGATAGGATCCTTTTTAACAATATGTGGATCAACCTTTTCCCTATTACTTTTGTTGAGCATCTCAATAGGACCATATCAGACCATTCTCCCTTGCTGATCACTATAAATGTTAATGCTAATAAACCCTCCCCTCACATCTCATTCTGATTTTAAAATATGTGGCTTATGGATGATAGATTTATGGATGTGGTTGCTAGCAATTGGAGTGAACTTCTCCATCCTAAGGATTCTATTTTTGGGATGATGAGATTTTGGTTTAAATTAAAAAGGCTTAAATAATTCCTTAATTGGTGGAACAAACACTATTTCAAAAACCTTTTTGTTAATATCAAAGAATTAGAACATGAGGTTATAGGTTTTGAATATGCTACTATTAATGATCCATCTAAAAACTCCTTATTAACTCAAGATAAAAATAGGTTAACATGTTTCCAAGACATGGAGGAGACCTATTGGTGGAAAAAAGCATCTCTAAAATGAATATCTGATGGTGATTGAAATACAAAATATTTTCATGCCATGGTTAAAAAGAAAAAGGTGTTAAATCACATTAAAAAAATTAAAACTAATGATGATATCTGGCGTACTGATAACAAGGAGCTTACTGATTCTAGATTTTCTTTTTTTACTGAGCTACTTAAAAAAAATGTGACTTATGATGTGATTTCCTTGCTTGAAGTTATTCATAATCTCATTTCTGATGATGATAACAATATGTTAATTGCATTACCCTCTGAATTTGAAATTGCTAACATTCTATAAAATATGAATACAGATTCTGTGGCTGGTCTTGATGGATTTACCACCTTATTTTTTTAAAAATACTGATATATCATTAAAGAAGATTTGGTTAATGCTATTCTTGATTTTTTAAGGGAAGTATCCTCCCTAAATATTTTGCTAGCACTTCCATTATTTTAATCCCTAAAATTGAAAATCTTGAACATTGAAGTCATTTTAAGCTAATTAGCCTCTATTCCTTTTTTAATAAAATCATCTCTAAGATTCTAGCTAAAATATTAGGTATTCTGATCCCTAAAATTATCTCCCCCAACCAAACATGCTTTGTTAAAGGGCATTTTATTACTGATAATGTACTTTTAGCTAAAGAGATGATCCATGATTCAAATGCCAAAGTTCGTAGTGGTAACCTGCATTTTAAGCTGGACATTTCCAAAGCTTATGATAACATTGGTTAGGCTTTCCTACATAATTTTTTTGCTTTATTTGGATTTTCAAGTCAATTTATTACTTTAATTAAGAATGGTATTGAGAATTCTTGGTTTTCTTTACTTATTAATGGTGAAGTTCATGGATTTTTCTCTCCTCCTGGCTAAGGCAAGGGGATCTTCTTTCTCGCTCGTTCATTATTGTGGAATATCTCTCTAGAAGTATTGAGCAAATATTTTGTAAAATACCTAACATGTATTACAAAATTAGGGGTGGCTTTCCCATTTCCCACCTCAGCTTTGGTGATGATTTCATTATATTTTACAATGTTTCTATTCTCAACATTAAAAAGTTATGTAAGTTTCTTACTCTGTTTGGTAGGAAAAGTGGTTTGAAGATTAATCTTGATAAAAGTTGTTTCATCTCTAGCTCTTTTATTTTTTTTATCTAGGATTAATGCTATTAAAAATATTATGTGCTTTGCACATCAAACCCTACCTATCATGTATCTAGGCACTCTTTTATATGGAGGAACGAAAAGATCTTCCTTATTTGATGAAGTTATTCTGAAAATAAACAAGAAAATTTCCTGTTGGGAGTTCCACTTACTTTCCTTTGGTGCTAGACTTATCCTGATCAAAAGTACCCTTTGCTCTTTGCCTTTATATCTTTTGTCCACTATTGTGCCTACCTACTCTATTATTAAAAGGATAAATAGACTTATTAACAGATTTTTTTGGGGTTCTACCTCTTCTTCCAGCAAAGTTTATTGGGGTAGTTGGCATAACTGTTGTCGGCCTTTTAATGAAGGTGGTTTGGGTTGTAAAACTTTAAAAGACTCCATTTAATGTTTCTCACACAAAATGTTGTGGAATTTAAGAAACAACCATAGTTACTGGTCTCAATTTATTCTTGCTAAATACTATAAGGGGAAACACCCCCTCATTTGTACTTTCAAACATGGGGACTCGCCGGTGTGGAAAAGACTTTGCAACATCAAGTGGAATGCTGAGAATCTTATCTCTGAATTTTTTTTTGCAAGACAATTGATTGGGACAAGGTTCTATTGATTCTTTTTAATCATCATTCTATGAGGCTTAAGGTTTTTATTTCTCAAAATAATTGGGATGTGGACTAATTAATATCCATTGTCCCTAAGGTGATAGTTGACAAAATCCTTACAATTTTTCCATTACCTAATAAATCTAACAAAATCCTCTTCAATAATTCCTCCTCTAGAGAATTTATTTTTAAGGATGTTTGGCACTCTTTCAGACTTAAAACTCAAGAGTCCTTAGTTTCCACTAAAATTTGGAATATCTCTATCACTACCTCCTTTTCTATTTTAACTTGGCGCATTCTAAAGTACTACATTCTTGTTGATGCTACCCCTATAAAAAAAGGTTTCCACCTCCCTTCTAGATGCCAATGTTGCTTTCACATTGAAATTATGGATCATGTGTTTGTGAATGACCCTATTGCTGTTAAGGTTTGGAGCTGGTATGATAGTATGTTTAATAGTTTTCATTTCAATGGTTCATTTTCTATTATGCAACTTCTTGAAAGTTTTTTCTCTTATACTTCTAAAGGCCATGCCAAAGTTGTTCTAGCCACTACTCTTCTGTGGTATATTTGGTTGGAAAGAAATGATGCTAAGCATCATGTTATACCTATGAACTATCATCGTATTATTTATAGAGCCAAATGTAAAACTAAGTCTATTTATAAAGCTCACCTTCTTACTTCCGTTAGTTTCAAAGGATGCAAATATATGGCTTTGAACTTTAGGATTAATCCTCCTTCTCATGGTATTGTTCCTAACCATAAAATTATATACTAGATGAAGCCAAATTATCATGTCATTAAGGTTAACATTGATGGCTCGATTTCTAATGGCTTTTATGATTATGGGGGGATTTTGAGAGATTATAGTGGTCAGGTTATCTTTATTTTTCCTGCTCCTCTAGAACCTTGTTTTGTATTATTTGCTGAGCTTAAAGGTCTGCACTATGAGATTTTTGTCTGCTTATAGAAAAGATTTAAGAAGATTTTGTTTGAAGTTGATGCTCTCCTTCTTCTTGAATTATTAAATTCAGGAGCTCATGGAAATGCTGAAGTGTTTTATTAACTTAAACTAGACTAGGAGGCTTCTTACCAACCTAGATTATCAAATTTCTCATATTTATCGGGAAGGTAATTCTTGTGCTGATTTTCTTGCTAATTAGGGAGCCAAGTCCTCCTTGAATATGTGCTCTAATGATGATATTCCTTCACTTTTGAGGGGTTTGTGAATCTTGATAAAATTGGATTGCCTTATGTCAGAAATTTTTAAGTTTTTTATGACTCTTTTTCCTATTGAGATATGGTTTATTCCTAAGCTTTGGGATCTATTAGTTATCATTTTCATCCTCTATTGGTTTGGGCTAGTCTTCATGTCTATGATGTTTGCTGTTGTTATCCCTTCTATTTTCTATTTTGCATTCTCTACTATGCTAGTAGAGGTGTTTGTAGCAAATGGCGGCTGTTGGGACCTGCTTGTCCAATCCTGGGTGAGTCATTTTTCGGCTGGATCTTTCTACAATCTTTTTTTTGATGCTTCCCATTTTCAGGTTGGTCATTCTATGGGTTTACCTATTTCTTTGGGATAGCTGGGTTATGCTACCATTTTTCTTAACCATAGAAGAGCTCTCCTCTCTCAAGTCTGCTTTAAAATCACTCACATCTGGCATGAAGGAAATGCTTGTGCTAATTATCTTGCCACTCTGGGAGCTAAACTAGATGAGCTCAACCTTTTTAATCATTTCAGTCTTCCTAAACAATTATGAAGATTGATTAATCTAGATAACTCTAGATTACCTTATCTATGAAAATAAAATGTATATGCTAGTGTTTACTGTTTGTTGTATTTTTTTCTTTATGTTTCATTTGATCTATTCTATTTTCTTCTCATTTTTCTGTTGTATTTCCTGGTTATCCTATTTTGATGGTATTTGGTCCCTAATCCTCATCTACTAGTTACCAGTTGCCTTTTTTTCTCTTCTTTTTGCTGGGTTCTATTTTAACTACTGATAGCCCTATCTCTTAGACCAGTTATTTATCTTATTAGTTCTGTTAGGTTTTATCCCTTCTCAACCCGCAGGATTTTTTAGGTGCTTTGCTGAATATGACTACTATTTCTTTTTCTGCTTTTATTGATGTGATTATTGTGGTTGTCTTGCAAGGTAGGCATCTCTTTTGCTCTTTCTTTCTTTCGAATTATGTTGCTACTGTTTGCAAGCTTTTGCTGAGGACTGACCTATGGCTCTCATTCTTGTGCTTTTTTTTTGTCTCTTTAGCTATTTTTCCTTTTCGTCTTTTCCTTCTCTTATTTTGGTTGTATTTAGATAGGGAATTTACTCTCTAGGCTGATTGTAGCTCTTTGAGCAATAGTTTTTGAGTTTATCCCCTTTTAAGGACCTTATAACCCCTTTTTTGTGGCAATAAAATTCTCTTATATGGGGTTCCCAAAAAAAAAAAAAGGAATAGGTCATGGCTTAGGGGTGTTAAGAAAACTTCCTACCCTTAGCTTAAACCATTCCTCACTTTCCTTCCTCCAAGTCAAACCCAAATAAATCTTTAATTAAGCACATGTAACTGAACGTCAACTCCATTTGATTGAAATCAATGATTGAAATCTATGATTGAAACCCATGATCAAAATCCATCAAAAATTCCTAAGTCCAAATTTTACCTAAGTCCCTAAGCCTCCCTTAAGGACTTAACCAAAATTATGATCTAAACCTATTCAAATCTTTGAGATTTTCTCATGATCCATTTATATTCTCATTTATATTCACATATATAAATGAAATATAAATTCAAACCCATCAAATCAAATTCAAAATTCAAAATCAATTCATGAAATTTTCCTTAAATCCTTTAAATTCCCTTTAATGGATTTAACCTAAACCTTGATCAAATCAATTCAAATCCTTGGGATTTTCTCAAAACTCATTTATATTCACATATATAAATGAAATATAAATATAAATCAATCAAATCAAGTTCTCAAATTAAATTTCCAATTTAAAAATTTCCTAAGTCATTAATTCTTCATTAAAGGACTTGTCCAAAACGTTGATCAAATCAATTTAAATCCTTGGAATTTTCTCAAAACTGAGAATATAAATGAGAATTTAAATATAAATCAATCAAATCCAACTCAAAATTAAATTCCAATTTAAAACTCCCTTAAATCCTTTAAATTCCCTTTAATGGATTTAACCTAAATCTTGATCAAATCAATTCAAAGTCATGGGATTTTCTCATAATTCTTTTATATTCTCATTTATATTCACATATATAAATAAAATATAAATATAAATCAATCAAACCAAATTCAAAAATTCAAACCCCTACTCCAAAATTTTCTTAAGTCCCTTAAATCCTTCTTAATGGACTTAGCCCAAATCATGATTAAACCACTTCAAATCCTTGAAATTTTCTCATGATCCATTTATATTCTCATTTATATTCACATATATAAATGAAATTCAAACAATCAAAACCAATTCCAAAATCAAACTCAAATCAACACAAAATCCAATCTAAGCCTTTCAAGTCAAAATCTTGAACTTAGCCAAATCAATTTCAAATCAAGACAAACTCTTGATTTTCTCTCATAGTTCAATCAACCCTACACGAGCTCATATATAAATCCAAACTTACTCAATCAAAACCCAAGTCCAAAATCCAACTCAAAACCCTTTCATATTCTTCCTTTGAATATGAAATTTTCAAATGGATCAAAACCCATTTGACTTCAAATCACTTGTAAATGGATTTATATTTCAATCATAAGTCCATATACAAGATCAACAAACTTCAAATCAAGCTTTGACCAAGCCATTTGACCAACTTAGGCTCACTTGACCCAAAGTGACCTAAATTACCCTTATGAGCCAAATTTTGATCCTAGCCAAATTGGATTGAACCAAACTCATATTTGCCTCTCATCATGATCAACAATCATCATGGGATGATCAATCAATCAAATTGGGTCAAACCAAGTCAAACCTAAGGGTTGACCAAGTCAACACTTAGAAAAATGAAACCTTACATAGCCACCACCATAGGCCAAATTGACTAAACCATTGATATAAGTTCACTCATGACTTATGTTTGAACTTGACCAAGCCAACATTTGAGCCTAACCTAGCCCAATTGGCCACTTGACCCAAGTTGACCCATTTTGACCTAAAGGGTCAAAATGTGTCAAAACTTGATCTTAACCAAATTGATTGGAACCAATGGGTCAAGTCCATTCCAAATCACTTATGGAACTTGACCAAAGCATCAATTGGCCAACTAGACCCAACCTAGCCCAACTAACCTTAGACCCAACATGACCTAGAGGGGTCATGTTGTGCCAAAATTGAACTTAACCCAAATTGATTAGAAACAAAGATACCAATCTCCATATGACTAACCAAATGCAAACCTACCCTTGCTACCTCAAATGGGTCAAATGGGTCAAATAGTCAACAACTTGACCCATTTTACTTAAATGTAGTCATATGAGCCATATTTCAAAACCATACCAAATTGAACCAAACCAAAGCCACTAAAACATTTCAAATGGTCATATGAACTTGACCCAACCCTTGGTTTGACCCAATTTGATGTATTGGTCAACTTGACCCAAGTTGACCCATTTTCACTTAAATGTTGGCTTGGTCAAGTGGGTCACTTAAAATGTTCACCCCATCAAATGAATTCCAAATCTCTTGAAACTTGGCCAAACCTAGTTTCTCTACATATCCAACATATCCAAAGTAGGAAAAATAGCAAAATGACCATCTTACCCCTAGGCCATAGAACAAATTTTGGCTTAACCCATGGGTAATTTGGTCATACCCTCTTCACATTCATTTGAGGCTTTCCTAAAAGCTCAAGGGGACTTAGTGATGAGTGGTGCACCCAACCCAATGGGATCAGCCCATTTGGTCCCTAGACCAAACTCACCCTATGGTAAAAAATTGAAATTTCAAACTCCATCTGCTCAAATTCAAGCACATGGGAGGTTGGAAATCCATTCCTTGGCTCAAATGACCATGTGCACACTCATAACTAATCAAATAACCCTCGCCCTATGATCAAATCAAAATGACATGTCCATTATCGATCCCCAATCCTTTAAGGGGAGATATAATCCCCTAAACAAACTCAAATAGATAATTCCCCGATTGAGTGCTAGTGAGACCTAGGAGCCATTACAGACTGATAGAAAGCATCCTAGAGCTCATTCCATTCTCCCATTTCTCAATTTTCAAATAGTGAAAACATAGAAAGCCAATTGAATTTCCAACTTCTTCCACACTTCATTTCCTTCTGATTGCTCTTGCACACTTCATCTACAAGCTAAGTTGAGTGCACCTAAGCTTCTATTGAAGTTCCCATAGCAAGGAAGAGTCCAATTTGATCAAAGGCACAAGCTACCCAAGGAGGAGTTGGTCCATGCATTGATCCACTCAACCTCAAGTGCTCATACTCTCAACAAGGCTTCGCCTAAATGAGACAAAGCTTCTCCTACGGAATTGAGCGCAAGTGATCAGCTCTGGAGAGGTATGGGATTTTATGACCATTAAACTCAATGTGGTGTGGAGCTTTGTGAAAGAAATTTTCACCCCATCAAATTTTGACCATTGGATTTGCCGCTCTCTATCTTTAGATGGTGTGGGTTGAATTTGGTTTGATTCCATGCTAGATCGAGCTTGGATCTTCCCTTGATCATGGATGGTCTCTATTGATCAAGGGAAGAACTTGATGATCACCACCATCCGCATTTTAGATGGATGGCTTAGATTATTCAGCACATTTAGAAATCCTTTTATCCAATTTAAAATTTGGGGAGATCCTTGGTCATCTGATCTTTGATTGATTGATAGAGGATTAAAGCTTGTGCACCGCCACCATCATTTGGTACAACATGTGTAAAGTGTGCTAACCGCCACCACCACACATCGCACCGTGAGCATGGGATTAGTTAAGATTAATAAAATTCTTAATTAATTCCTAATTCACATATAGATCTTCCAAAATTCATAACCCTTGCTAGAAAATTTTAAAAAACATGAAATAAAATTTTGTGGATAGATAATTAAACCTAGAACATTTTAAAATTAATTTTGATGAGTTTTGATTTATGCTTTTCTCTAAATTTGGGTTTTATTAGAAATTTTATTTTACTAATTACTTTTTAATTAGGCCTCTAATTAATCTCAAATTTCTTGGGTAAGTTTTAGGGAATGACTTCTACCTCCTCTAATTTTCTTGGGATTTATTGAAGGCTTGATTAGATGAATTCCATATGGTTTCCTTAAATACCCTTCTTATGTAATTAAGCATAATTAGGGTATGATTAGTGATTTTAACCTTTGATTAGGGTTGATTAAGGTCAGATCCAGTAAATAAGAGGTTCATGGAATAATTTTGGGGTATTTCCCCTAAGCTATTCCTTAAACTCCCTCTTCTCTCCTTAATTTCTTCTTAATTAAGGGTTAATTCATTAATTATCCCCTTAATCAATTTCTAAAATTCTAAAAAGTTCCAGAACTTAATTAATCTACTTTGTGTAGATGCTTAGGTATTTAATAGCCTAAGTTCAATTAAGGAAATCAAAACCCAATTCATAAGTATGAAAGGGTGTTTTGAAATTACTTAAGCTAAACCCCTTAGCTTAATTAAGTTTTAATTGTGAGCCAAATTGCATTAGGCCTTTTCATTATTAGGTGCATTACAAATTTAAATTCCTTGTGGGTTTTATGTCATCTCATTGGCTCATAATTATATAGTTAATTCTTCTAAGGTGGTGTAGGTAAGGGTTAATTAAATTACTTAATTCATACCATAACCTAATCAACAAATAAAAGTAGATTTAATTGTTTAAAAATTAAACAAAAATATCAAACACATGTGGAATGGTTTAGGAATAGGAAACACATCTCACCTTTTCAAAATTAAATCAAATTTGAAAGTAAACAAAAATCACTTTGAAATCACATTGATTTATTCTAAATTTTCTTATTCTAAAAGAATGTCTTTAGGATTTAAGTGAAGTGAGTTTGTTTACATGCTTTCATTACTTTGGATCTTTCCCCAACATGTTAAGTTGTATGTCATGTGATTTCATGCATTCATAGTTTTGAAATTCAAATTTTAAAATGAAATGGTTTACTTTATGTCAAGTTTGCATGTGTTGGCTAAAGTAGAAATATGAGTGGCTATTATCACTACTAAATCCAAATTATTTTCAAAATACATAAATCAAATACCAAATCTGAAAGTGTGCTACTTATGCCTTAATTATAAATTTGCATGTGATAGATTATAAAGGTATGCTTAGTATAGTTTTTCTTTCTTATGTTGGTATAGTTTTGAATAGGAGGTAAGATGTAGGGTTCATTTGAAAAGAACCCAACACTTACATAATTTCATACATTATTTATCCCTATGCTATCACCTAAGAAGGGTTACCTATACTTGCATACATAAATTGCATAAAATAAAAATGAATCCATTAAACAAATTTTTTTGCATTCTCCTCTTTCATTTCATTTCTTTTATACATATGTTTGTATTTAAGGAAAGTGGTATATTCTGACAACCTCGAGGTTTAGTTTTAAAGTAGTCTTGTACTTTACACCTCGTTAACCATGATGTACTCACTTATGCCTTTCTTACTTTCATATGTGTGTGTGAAAATTTAGATAAGGAAAACCCTTTCTACTTAAGAAAATCATGCATTTTCAACTTCTAAATTTTCTTAAATGGATTGTTTAGCATGCATCATAAGGTATGTCTAATACTCTCATTTGTATGTATATATATGCTTAGGGTCCATCCATATGCATGTTATATATGTTGGGAAAGAAGTGAAGTAATGTGTGTTATATGAATTTTGATTCATTTTATTTAATCTTAAAATGCCTTTCTTTTTGAATAGGTTTATTTTAGAGTTCAACTAAACTTAGGATTAATCAAAAGATGTAATAAAAAACATTCACCTAAATGAAACTAAAATGATCCTACTTTAGAAATTAATTAGGTTAAGGAAGGAAGAGAAGTTCTCTCTCTTCCTCTCTTCATAACTTAGCAATTAATTGTAGGATCCACTTAAACCAAATCAAAACATAAAATAAAATCAACCCAAAATAATTAAACAACTTAAATGAAACCCTCCTCTAAGTTGAACATGTTCATCACACTTAGAAAATTTGAACCTAAAGCCATAGCTAAGCATACCACGCAAGCCTTCAAAGCACACACACATTTTCCTAAGTCACCACTAGCCTTAGGTTAGGTCTGCATGGTTTGATGTTTGTTTTGTTTTGTGATATATATTTAGATTGAATGTTGTATGCTCATAGAATGAATGGTAGGATGTTCTTAGTCTAACTATTCTTTTCTGTAGGGGATTGTGCTTAATGGATGCTATCATAAATAAAAATATAAATGGTTTTTCTTGTAGGTGCTTTATACTCCTAAGCATAATCCATAAGCCAGGTGGACTTAGTCACCCATGTGTGGGGTGATAAGTCAAATATACATGCTTGGGATTTATGTGTTTGCTTTAGCTAACCTTTATTTTGTAGGTGCTAGATTTCCACTTTTCCTTTTCATGTAAATTTGTGCAATTAGGATTTTGGAATGATTGTTATGGGGATTAGGATATGGTCATAAGATCCTATCTTATGCACCATGTGAAGCCTTGGAGCATCCACCATCCAACCATCCAAAAGAAGGAAGAAAGAAAAGAGAAGAAGAAGAAGAAGAAAGAAAAGTAGAAAAGAAGAAGAATAAAGCTTGAAGACCCCATAACAATGAATTCTTGCTTAATTGTAATTTAATTCATTTGTAATGTAGTTGTATAAGGTAGAGCTCACCACCCACATTTGATATTTGGGTTTGTTGCACCATAACAACCATTTATTCTTTTGTGATTAGCTTTATAAATTGATTGATGATTTGTTTAGCTTTTGCATTAAGTGGCATGATTTTCCTAGTTTCTTTCTTGCTTTATGTATGGCCTAGATGTGGATTAGGCTCTTTAGGGAAAAAATAAATTTTTACCCAACTTAACAACTCATAACCTCACCTAAAGCTTTGGTTTAAAATCAAGATAAAAGAATTAGCAACTCCTTAGCTGGATGAGCATTTCTTTTATAATATCATACATGATGGCATCTTATTTACCTCTTGATTTAAGGGCTTCCACCTTTGCGAGAAACTTGGCTTGACCTTTGAGAGCCATGGTGGAAACGCACCTCCTCCCTTCTCACTAATTTTGGCTAATAATTTGATTTCTCATGCATTAGTCATATGAATCCTATTAGCCTGAGTCAAAATAATTGTCCAAAATGAAAATAAAATGAAATTTGAATTGCATTAGATTTAGGTCATTTGAAACATGTCCCCTTTACATGATCTAGTCTCTTTAGGGAGTGAGTTTAAGGACTTAGTCTCTTTCTAATAAATAATAGCCTAGCTATCTTGCATAAGCATAAAGACTTGCCTACATGTATTTAAAATCATAGGAGGAGTTAGCGCCACCCCAAGTGGTTGTAAGTCCAAGTGTTGGTTTGTCCTCTCAGGAGGCAAACCAAATACTCATTTTCACTTTAGATTTAGGTTGTGCTTTCGACCCTTGCCGAAGCTCTCTAGATTTAGGTTATGCAATTGCTTCTCCCCTTGTGGGCCATAAGTATAATTCATCACCTCTTAGGCATTTCCATAATCTTATGTTAATGAATCATAAGTCTTAAATTTCTAATGAAAAATGCAACTCAAACAAACTAAATCAATTTCTAAAATATAAATCCCAACTATAGGATAGTTTGAGATGCTCGCTATGTTTCTTAGCATCATGGGCATCTCCTACTTATCCTCCATTTTGGCTTCGATTATAACTCCCTCTTTTGATCAATCCCATTTAATCCCTCAAAAATGAACCAATCGATTGATAGTCCTTCCTATTAAAATCTTCAAAGACAAGGATCATTTACCTTAATCAAGAGTTTGCTTAAGGGATCTCATCCCTTAGGATGTAATTAACTATGGGGGCTTACCCCTGTAGGGAACTTAACGAACCCGATTTAAAATAAACCCTGCTTTACTTTTTTCATGTAAAGTGGGGAAGAATCTCTAGTACATATGCAGACCCATCGTCCTTAGGAGTCCTTATTGAGGTGATTAGGTCCATTAAAGGGTAGTGACTTCTGTCTTTCGAGATAGTACACTATTTCTTTGATGATGCACTCGATCACCTAAATAAGTATATCTACAAATCTGAGTGGCATCCTAAAAAGATGAACTTTTATAGGTATTTCCTTTCTTTCCCTCCATAGATTTGAAGTTGACTTCTATAAAAAATTTATTAACCAACAAATTTTTCTGGAAACTTTGTTGGGGATGGTTCCTCTCTCCATCTTTGGTAAATGATCATTATCTTTGAGTATCGATAGTGGATTTGTACTTTGGTATGAATCCAAGACTATCCTTCTTTCCATTAGCACTTAGCTCATTTCATTCTTGAGTTGAGTTAGCCAACATCTTTAGGTTTTAGTACCGCATTCCTTGTTGGTCTTAAAACCCCTATTAGGTCCTCCAATGGGTAAAACAAAAAGATCTAAAAAAAAGATAAAAACATTTTTAAAGACTTCCTCCTTATCATTTTTCATGATAAGGAAAGGTTCATCCTAAAATAATAAATCTTCCATAAAAGAACTTTTCTTTTCAAAAGCACCTTTTTCAAAATGCACTTAATAAAATATTTTTCACAAAATTTTGTCACCCTCATTTAACAATTCACATAATTGTTACATGTAGGATTTTCAAAAATAAAATTAATAATATTTTCCCAAAAGCACAAATGAACATCTTCTTTCAATTCATTTGGATGAAGATTTCATTTTCAAAATAAAATGAACAATCATATTTTCCAAAAATCACAATCATAATCATAAAATTTTCAAAAGCATATGTGAATTTTTTTTATTCAATACACTCACACTTATTGAATGGAAATTTTATTTATAAACAAAATTAAACTTTTCAAAAGCAATACACGAGCATCTTAATTTAATATATTCAAATTTATTAAATGAAGATTTCATTAACTAAAATAAAATATCTTATAAGAAATCCCATTTAAACATATCTCACATATGTTTCAAGTTGGAATTCCTCTCTTTGAAAAGCAACAATCACACAAAAAATTTCATATTTCAAAAATAAAATTGATCTCCATTCTACATACTTAAATTTGTTGAATGGAAGTCCTCTTTTCAAAACATTAAAACTTCAATAATCAAATTTCAAATCTTTTCAAACATAAACACAATGAATTTCATTACATAAAATTTTAATGAAGTTTCCAAAAAAATTCAAACTCAATAATCATATTTCAAAATTAAACACATTTTGGAATTCATTTAACATACCCAAATTTGTTAAGTGAAGTCACCAAATTCAAAATATAAAAAATTTTCTAAACACATTTGGAACTTCATTTAATAAAAATTTGTTAAGTTCCAAATCTAAAATAAAAAAATAAACAATCATAAAAATTTTCAAATACACATTTGGAACTTCATATACCCAAATTTGTTAAGTGAAGTTCCAAATTCAAATCAAAAAAAATAAAAAATAAACATATCAATATTTTAAAGTTTTCAAACACATTTGGAACTTCATTTAATATAAATTTAAGTGAAGTCTCCAAATTCAAAATCTAAAACAAATTTTAAACACATTTGGAACTTCATTTAACATACCCAAATTTGTTATGTGAAGTCTACAAATCCAAAATTCAAAATTTTCAAAGCACATTTGGAACTTCATTTAACATACCCAAATTTGTTAAGTGAAGTCTCCAAATTCAAAATCCAAAAATCTTCAAAATAGATTTGGAACCTCACTTAACATACCCAAATTTGTTAAGTGAAGTTTCCAAATCCAAAACCCAAAAATTTTCAAATACATTTGGAAATTCATTTAACATACCCAAATTTGTTAAGTGAAGTCTCCAAATTCAAAATCCAAAAAAATTTTCAAACACCTATTTGGAATTTCATTTAGCATACTCAAATTTGATAAGTGAAGTTTTCAAATCCAAAATCAAACATTTTTCAAAACATATTTTGGAACTTCACCTAGCATACTCAAATTTACTAAGTGAAGTTTCCAAAGTCAAAACCAAAATTTTCAAACACCTTTTGGAACTTCTTCCTTAGCATGCCAAATTTGCTAAGAAGAAGTTTCCATTTTCAAAATCAAAATGAAATCAAAAATTTTTAAACACACCATTGGAATTTCATTTAGCATACTCAAATTTACTAAGTGAAATTTTCATTTCATAAAACGAAGTGGGACTTCATCTTTAGCATACCAAATTTGCTAAAGTTAAGTTTCCACTTCCAAAAACACATCAAAAATAAAATGAAACACTTAAGATTCCCTTAGCATACCAAATTTGCTAAGGATCCTACCCTTTTCAAAAATCAAAACATTTTGAAACAAATGAAACACTTAGGATTTTCTTAGCATACTTAAATTTGCTAAGAATCCTATTTTCAAAAATTAAAAAAGACACACTTAAATTCTTCACTTAGCATACCTAAATTTGCTATGTGAGAATTCTAAAATTTTCCAAAATGAAAACAAATTCACAAAAAAGAAACAATCTTTCTCAAACACTTTACTTAGCATACCTAAATTTGCTAAGTAAGTGAAAATCCAAAACAATCAAACAAAACAAAATCATTTAACCCTTACTTTAACATACCCAAATCACAAAAATTCAAAATCAAAACAACAATGAACCTATGGAAGCATCCCTATCAAAAATTTTGAATCCATATTTCAACATACATAAATTTGTTGGAGTTGGATTCATATTCAAATTCCTCTTTCAATCAATCTCTCAAATCCATTTGAACCCCACTTAACACTTCCAAGTTGTTAGATGTGGGTTCAAATTTTCAAATTCAAAATTCAAAAAACTATGGAGACAGAAATTTGATACAAGTTCATTTCTCATTGCAGATTCTTTACAGTTAGTACAGTACAGTTCAGTTTCAGTCTACTATAGTTTTGGAAATGGTCGGTTCCTCAAAAATTTGTCTTTACTTTCCCCCCATGGTATGGATCTAGCTTTAGATCGCTTTATCCCATCTAGACCATACCCACGATTCACTTTGGTCGAGATTTGAGGCCAAGATCACTTATGAGGGCATTCCCTCACTAGCTAGTAGATGAAGGTGACGCAAAAGGGCCATCGATAGACTTACCATCTAATTTGGATGTATCCTCACAAGAGCTTGCACCAAGACTTCAATTATTATAATGCCGAGTGGCAGCTTCTAGCTCAGTTACATTGTTCTAGTTGCTCATGTTGCCCCTAGTGGCTAGCACCCTACCATCTGTACCCTCCAAGGGTAAGGCTCCCCTAGTCTCAGGGCTTGCCTCCCCCACATTTGAGTATGGACCTAGCTCGCACTCCTCTCATCCTACCCATATCAGTGTAGAAACAAGCACTGTATGATCAAATGATTCCACAATGGGATAGCTAGGTAACTATAGGTAGCACCTCGATCAACCATGGATGAGTCTCCATCACTTCACCAGTTCTGAGAAAACTAATTTCATCCTCTCTGATGATAGAGAGGATCTAGAGGATCCGCTTTCACCTCCAATGGTGCACGACTTTCTAGGAGTAGGAGGTCACGCCAACCTCCATCTATTCTACACACCGTAAAGCATACAAATGCTCGTGAGTCGACATTGACTTTGACCTATCCCCCCATAGCATAGGGAGGCAGATTCATCAGGAGAGGGCCCATGAGGCCCATAAATCACACATTACTAGTAGAGACCAATAGAGGTTCAGCCGTTAGTCAACCCCTTTTGCTTTGGTCAATTTTCCAGCTCTATACCGCACCATACATACCATGTATTCTTCCACCAAGACCAACCAGAGGGTAGTTCCTATAGAGTCTGGTGTCTCCACCCCACCCGCTCTCCCCTCGCCCACCATCACAAGTTTACAAAGATCTCCCCATTCCATTTAAGGCCATGAAGGCGATCATGAAAAAAGTCACCCCATTGGTGATCCGCTATGGCCAGGATCCTACCTCCTACACCCACAAGGGTGCTTCCACTTGACCTTCTACCCCTGTGGTGCGGATGGAGTGGCAACGAGCATCGGTCATCCTTCACCAACTCCCCATATAGCAGATGTGGAGATGGTGACAAGCTATCGATATTCAAGATGTGAGTAGAGGTGAGAGGATCATCTAGGATTGTTACCCCTATTATTAAATTAGTCTTGAGTATCATTCATCTAGTGAGTACACAGATTGACTCCCAAATGATAGATGAGGTCCCGCTCAATGAAGTGATCACATTGAAACCCTTGTACCTGGCCGAGTTAGATCATTCCTTAGAAGAGATAGTTGCACACTATTTTATGGAGAAGAAGGATATCTTGGGGTGCACTAGTTTGATAAAGAGAGAGAGAGAGTCATCTTCAATCCCAACAAAGATGACTTGATGGGGATTCAGAGTGCATGGTCATAATTAGGGGATTCTCTGGGATCAATAGGCCATGGAAGGTAATGAGGTTAATCAAGAAGATACTACAAAATTAGCCTAACACCTCTGACTTCATTTAAGGTAGAAGTACAAGTAGATTGATAGGATGGCATGTCAGTTATAAGACTTGTTAGAAGAAATGTCGCTTTTAAATAAGCCCCTCTAGCCCATCCTATTATAGCCGATGTCACCAACCCGAAGCTAGTGCATTTAGACAGCTAAGACTCTACCTCATGAGCAAGGTAATAGCATGTAAAGAAATTAGTGGAAATACCTCCATATAAGAAAAAGATCTAAAATTCATGGTTGAGCAAAGGTGAAGGAAGCTTTCAAGCCCGAGGAGGATCATCTTCCAAAGTAGACCCTACAGAGGAATTGATGTTATCCAATATCAAGGGTTTTGTGCCCTTCCTTCAAGAGCTTGATGGCTGAACCCAGGCATATACACTTCGGGGCTAGATCAAATGAGTGGCAAATGATGCTTTACTATTTAGACTCTTTGTTAGTAGCCTAGTGGATATTTTTGAGGTATGAACTCAACCCAAGAAAGACATTTGTTGAGTTAGAGAACTCTTCATCAAGAGAGAGAAGATAATAAAAGGTTATCAAGGTGATCTTTTGTAGTAATAACAAGAATAGTCACTTGTTGATTATATTTCTAATGGCATAACCCAGATGTGTATGAACAGATGTTCAACAACATGCCATTGAGATTCAAGAATATCCATGGTCTACCTTTCATGCTTAAGGGCTTCACCATTAAGACATTTGAGAAGCTAATCAACAAGGCATCTAGTCTACAAGGAGAGGCCAAATAGTTTCCTTTAAAATCAAGCATGCAAGTTGTAGAAGGTTTATAAAAATAAAGCCGAGCAAGAGAAGGTACAAGGAAAGTAGCCTTAGAGAAAGAAACCACAACCTCAAGACCTCCACCTCCTTGCCACCACCGAGGAAATCCCTCCATTAGCCTCCATGGTCAGCATAAAACCATGCCTCATACCACCACCACCAGCATGATATCTATTGCTAGCTATGGTCCACCTACTTTTAGATAAGTTAAATAAACTTATTCTTTTAAGAGAGGTAATCAAGAAAATATTTAAGAATCTCTTAAAGAACTTGATTTTAACTACGAGCCTAGAGACTGGAGAGGAAGTAGGCAAAGTCATGATTCAAAATTTCCCTCTTCACTTATGCTAGCCACATTTTGAGGATTACTCACATTCAAGGACTTGTTTTGAACAAAATTTTAAGATTATGTTTAATTATCCCAAAGGAATACTTGTGGAATAATCTTCCACCCATTAGGTAATTTGGGGATACAATCCTTCTAAAAAAAGAAGGTTGGGACATTTCTTTGTGTAAAACCCCAAGAAAATAATTCGATGATCAGAAGCTTTCCTCAAGTGCTTGAGTCAGCTCAAACCTCCAACACTAAAGAAGGTTTACAAGTTTCCAAAGAACTTGTGAGTGGAGCTCAAGATACAAAGATGATGGGGATAGCCCTTAAAGATAGCTCCGACCTGTGCTTGCCTTTAGTTCTTCCAATTAGTGAATTCTTCCTTAGCTAGCTCTTATTTTCCTTTCTTTACATTAGAACTAGATTGATAAGGCATCAAATCCCTTACTCCTCACTTTACTTGACTACTTGTACCTCCAAATAATTCCAAGAAATTGAATAATAAAGCTACTTTGAATTACATAGTCTCCTTCAAGGAGTTATTCTTTCATTCCTAACAATAACTCTTCAAGTCTAATTAACTATATAAATTCTAGTCTTCCTCCTTTCAAGTTGGACCTTCCAACTCTGCATACTATAGATTCACCTCTTGAGAAATATTTGGAATCATCCAATTTTGAGAGTCCCATAGGAGAAGTAGGTGAGTCTGTGTGGAACCTTCACACCTTGCCTCAAGATATCACCCAACCTTCAGAGTTTCTACCTCATGACAATAACAAGATGAGGAAACAAGTCATTGGTGAAAGATCAAAAAAGCCACAGTGATCCATTGATATGCTTGTGAAGATTAAGGTGGAGATTACAATGTCCTTTCTCATCTAAGAAAGTTATCATTCAAGCTAAGCATATATGATGCCCTATTATCCAAAGTGATGAGAGAATCACTAATCAAGGCCCTCGATCCTAAATATGATTAGCTTAGCTTCTCATAGGTGAGGAAGCACATGCAAAAGATGAAGTGGATCACCTTCAGATGAAGACCTCTCTCTAGGGACTTGAGAAGAATGCATACATTAAAGTCCACATGGATAAGTTTAGAATGTGGTTCTTATGGATTCAAGTGTGAACATTTAAGCCTAAAGACCCTATTTAAAGATTGACATCTCAGAGGTGAGAAGATGAGTGAGAGGCAATGATCAAGAGGTTTAGGTTCTATAGTGTCGCTTGGAGATAGGTGACTAAAGAAAGCAAGTTCTACATCATTGATTCTACTTTTCTATTTGGTGCCTTGGATACATGAACAAGATCGCCCATCCCCTTCATGTGAATCAAGTTTAGAAAATATGAATTGAGTAATCAATGAGATGAAAAGCCATTTCTATTAGAGAGGTTGAGATCTATGAAATGTGACCTACTATCTACCTCAAAAAAATCATTTTGAACTTGGACAAAATTCAAATGTAAAATACAAAATCAAAAAAAAGAAAATGAAGCAAAAAAGAAAAGCTAAAAAAGAAATGAAAGAAAAATAAAAAGTCCAAGTGAGCAGAGAGGGAATTGAAGAAGAAATAGATCAACATATCACATTCCAGTCATTCTTCATATGAACATGTGGGATGGCTCAACCTCCAAAGTAGAGGCAGAATAGAGGTAGTTCTGATGGAGCCCCTAGTGGCCTTTAAACCAATAGAGGTCATATTCTAGTTCATAGAGTACCCCTACATTCATTAGACTTGGAATCTAGCTCAAAGGAAGTCAATGTGATTAGTATAGAATGAAATGGGTTCCATTGAGGTGACTTATACCAAGAGATGAAGACCAAGCCCAAGCAAAGCAAAGAAAAATCATTTGTGAAATTACATTGGGAACCTTAGCTCAAACCTCCTTATATTAGAAAGTTGAAGGTTTAGTAGATGGAAGATAGTCTCATGACATGAACCATAAGAGGTTCTTTTTATTTCATCATCCCAAGTCAGAGCTTGATGAAGATGAGACTATTCTTAAAGAATTAATGGAATTACCTTTGACTTTACCTTGTGTTCAAAATATTATACAAAAAAGGTTTAGTTCTTCACACATGGTCCAATACATGTAGAATACTTTCTAAAGAATATGATCCACAATCAAGAGCAGACTAAGATTAAAGAAGGGTCCAAATGATAAAGATTATTGCCTAGTTGTTACAATTAGTAGCTTAATCAATGAGAATGTGTGTTTAAAAAAATTGTTTGAAGATTTTGAACAAGAATTTGAAGAAAAAAGATTCATTCAAATCTACAAACTTAAAGATATCAACCTTGGGAGAGATCCTATACATCGGTCATTACCAATGAAGAAGAAAACCAATGACTTAGTTGCTACATGAAGTTTAAAAAGGTCAAGTTTCATGGAGTTAGAAATGCCACATCTCTGACTTCCCAAGCTAGCAATAACCCTAATATTACCCTCTACAAGCTCTAGATGAATGCATTAGAAATTGAAGAATAGGTCATTTCTCAAGTCAAGCATCAATGCCATTTGTGGAAGAAAAATACTCTCAAGCTTTGATCCCACTAAGAAGAAGAAACCAAATTTGATTTCACTTTTAGACTTAAATGATATCCTAAGAACTTCATCCCATACCAATATGGTATTGCCTCATCTCATGCAATCTTCTTTCATGGATGGGTCATGGCCATAACCATCAAGATGTCTTGATATCACATTTGTACCTCCATGCGAAAAGCACAAGCACTAGCATCTTTAGCACACCCACTTCCTCCGATTCTAGCTTAATGATCTCCCCGATGAACAAATCATAAACTTAGAGGCACCGATGGGAGATGTATTTTGATGGTGCCGCTTCTTTTCTTAAAGGTGAAGCACCATGATCTATTCTCCTGGGTAGGGGAAATAGTTCTTCTAACTCCAAACTATGTGATGAGATTCTCATACTATCTTTCCAACCCTGCACCAACAACATGTATGAGGCTTTGATTTTGAGAGTTAGCCATCACTATCAATGTCAAGAGCATCAACATCTTTGGGGATTCTTTGGTTATCAACTAGATTGTTGGTCCTACCAGTTCTCAAACCCAAGCTTCATCATTACTATGAGTATACCATGCTGGCCCAATTCTAAGTTACCATCTACAAGGTTCCGAGTAGAGAATGCAGTAGCAGATGCTTTGGCCAAACTTGCCAAAGAGTTATGTCTAGAAGATGAGTCCATTTCAATAAGGGTCCAAAATAGATAAGTCCTATCCTTTATTGATGAACTCATCAAGAGACTTTCTCTTGAAGGGGAGTTGCCAAAATGGATAAAGGAGTTGGAGAGGCAACCGTTCATAGATTACTTGAACACCGGCAAACTACCTCAAGAGAAATCACAAGCCCATCAGGTGAAACAAAGAGCTCTCTCCTATGCTCTCATTGATGGCACCCTGTACCGACAGTCCTTTGACCAAATGTGGTTATGTTGTTTAGAAAAACACATGAAGCTCATGGCATTATAACCGAGGTACATTCATGTCTATGCAGAGCTCATCAATCCGGTCTAAAGATGAAGATGAAGATTAAAAGACTTAGATACTACTGGCCTTCTATGATCACAGATTGCATGGATGTAGCGAGATGCCATCGGGTGCAAGTGGTCCTCCACCAACCACCCAACATTCTACACCCTACTTTGGCTCCATGTCCATTTGAGTGTTGGGTACGACATTGTCGATCCTTTCCTTCTTTCAAGGGAATCAATTCATCTTAGTTACCACGACTACTTTTCCAAGTGGGCAGAAGCCATCCCACTCAGAGAGGTTTCAGCTCACCATGTGCTTCAATTTTTCAAGAACCATATCATATATAGGTTCGGAGTGCCTCGATGAATTTTATCAGATAATGGTACTGCATTCAAAAGCACAAAAAATCAATAGCTTTGGAAGACACTATAGATTGGAGATACTCCACCATCTACTACCTAGAGCTAATGGCTTAGGGAAGCATTCAACAAAACTCTCATCCATATAAAGAAGACTCTTGATAAATAATAAATGAATGAATGGTTGAAGCCTTGTGGGCCTACCACACCACACATACCAACTCCAACTCAGTCTACCCCATTTTCCTTAGTGTATGGGTCCAAAACCATTCTTCCTTTAGAAGTTCAACTCCCATCACTAAGGATAGCATTGGGTAACAAGATAACTACAGAACAGAATGCAAAGTTGCAGTTAGAAGAGCTCAAAGGTTTGGAGGAGAGTTGCCTATGGGCATGCCAGAACCTCGAGTTGTACAAAGCCAAAATTATTCAAGCTCACAACAACCTGGTCCGCCCAATGTCTTTTCGAGTAGGAGAACTTGTTTTAGTCCTAAGGAGACCAATTATTGCCCGTCAAAATATGGGAGGCAAGTTTGAACCCACTTGGGAAGGCCCCTATGTTATAGAGAAGGCCAAGGAGGATCTTATCAGCTTATTGATTGTAAAAGGGAACACCCGATGCTTCCAATTAATGGGCTCTATCTAAAGAAATATTACCCATGAAATAAAACTTGTTTGAAAATAATTCCTTAATAAGAAGAATAAAATTTGATTCTATTCATCAAATCTTCTCTTTCAAGTGTTGTTTTCTTGTCTTGCAATCCACCGACGTCTAGGTGGGTGTAAGAGTCCCCAAGTGGCATCCTATCCCTTTTCACAACACAAACACAATCTCATATCAATAGGCAAGAGAACCCAGAGGCATCTATTTTGATTAGCATAACTAAGTTAGGTGAGAGAACCCAAGCACACCCTTTCTTAGTGGGAATGCTTTGCCATCCACATCATTTTATAATTCCCCACATGTTTTAAGGTAGGTATAAGAGTCCCCAGGGCATCCTATTTATTTTAACACATACACAAGAATAAACATAAATCTTTTGTCTCGAGCTTTTTTGATGTGGGAGCAAGCCCCCTATGGCACTCACTCATTAGTTGCTCTAGGTTAGGTCTACATGCTACTTTGCTAGTATGTCATCCCAATGGTCACTTGTTGAGAGGATGTGAGTCCCTGTGCCTTCTTCCTAACTTGAACATTGCAAACCAAAGAGCACCTTCTAAGTATGGTAGTCTTCACTGCCTAGCCAATAAGATACCTAATGTTGACTTTGTTTAAGAAGATGTGAGTCCCTGCTTTTCTTCTTGAACTAGCCATCATTTCTAACTAGGTCAGTATATTTTGAGGTTTAGGATAAGTCCCCAGAGTCCTTTCCTCTTGACTACTTTGAGTTGATATAAGTCCCCCAAGGCATTCACTTAGTAGCCCTAGTCGGATGGCATGCTCACCCAAGAGACAATCCTAATAAATCCCTGCCATAGGATGTGAGTCCGAGCTTTCTTCCTAGGTTGATCATTGCAAAACGATGGGCACCTTAGGTTGGTTGATGTGCTATGTGACAAAGGACTCACCCTGAGTATACCACCACTCTTGAAGATATGAGTCCTGCATTCTCCTTGAATTCACCTACCAATTGAATTATGACTAGCCATGTCATTTTCTGTGGTGATTAAGCCTTTTAAGCCCCATCCCTGGGCACTCTATTTGGATCATGTCCTTTGTGACCCCATTTAGACACTACCCCGTTACTTTTGGATTGGACATTCCCTTTCCTAGTAGCCTCCCCGTGGTTGGAGAATTTGTTCGGATGCACAAGTTCTCCTTGGATCAATAAATTGGATAGGTCTAGCAATATAAGCTCAACTTGATCCCTCATAAACTAATAGGGTCCATGAAACAAACTAAAATAAACAAATAAAATTAATTCACTTGTGGATTAGGAATTCAAGCCCCCAAAGGGCCCCTTCTCCCAAGAAGGCATCCTATCTTTAGGGAAGTGTCAACAGAACTCCCTATAGGAATTTCTTGACTACCTAAATTGAGATAAATCCCTGGGTCTGTACTAACTCCGTAGTAACCTTTAGGTCAAGTTCAATATATTTTGCCATAAGCAAGCTACCCCGACAGTCATTCCGCTTTGGAAGATGTAAGATTATGACGCATTCTTTCTAGCATGATTGTTGTAAACTACGGGCAGCCCTAGATCAGGTTCCTTTTATTGCCCAAAGCAATCAATTACCCTAGTGATCTTTTCTAATGGATGATGTGAGTCCCCGAGCTTTCTTCCCTTTAATTGGTCATTGCAAACTGAAAGGCACTTTTTTGGTCGATAGTTCTCCCATCTCGAAGCTACTCCCTTTGCAAGTAAATGGAGATAGGTCTAGACTTTATAAGCTCCTTCTCAGTGATCCATTAAACCAATAGAATCCATCAAAATAAAAATTAAAATGAAATCTATCTTGAATATCTTTGAGTTGATCTAAGTCCCCATGGCATTCACTCAATACTCTAGTGGTCAATTTGTTGCCCAAAGCAACTAATCACCCTAGTGGTTCCTTATTTCTAGAAGATGTGAGTCCCCATGCTTTCTTCTTAAGACTTGGCCATTGTATACCAAAAGGCATTTCCCCTTAGATTGATAGTCCTACCTTGTGGTTGGTATACTACTCCCTTTGAATTGGTAAATCTGAGTTAGGTCTAGACCTCTATGGCCCCTACTCAATGCAGTTCATCGCAAACCTATGGAATCCATCATAATCAAAATAAATAAATCTAAAAATGAAATCAATCTTGACTATCTTTGAGCTGATCTAAGTCCCCCAGTGGCATTCACTCAATAGTCAACCCTATGTTGGGTTCAATCTATTGCCTTGCCAATAGATTACCCCAAAGCAATTGGTCTCTACTTTGGAGGATGTGAGTCCCCGCTTTCTTCCTAGTATAACTGCTGCACACCGAAAGCCATCCCTTTGGTTGGCTAGTCCTACTATGTGTTTAGTAGACTACCCCTTTAGATTGGTAAATCTGAGTTAGGTTTTAGCCTCCATGGCTCCTATTCAGTACAACCCATTGTAAACCAATAGGGTTCATCTAAAAAAATCTAAACCTAACAAAATTGAAACAAATTCAACCCTCTTCCCTAGTGGAACAAATCAATTTTTTTCTCCTCAGTGAGAATCAAATCAAACCACTCATCCCCTTGTGATGACTTGAACCCGCTTCCTAATGGAAGGTTCACACTTTATTCTTAGTGGATTTCTCCTCTTATGTCTTGGACATAAGTAGAGCCACATTGCACTAAGCTCTAGATTCTTTCTACAACTTGGGATAGATTCTTTCTATTAGTGCTTGTGATCTCTATATGTTGATCATTTTGGTCAACATGCAATGGTGTTCCTTGTCACACCACACCTATTGACTCTTTATTTGACCTCATTTTAGAATGAGCTCTCAACCCCTCCATCTTAGGCTTAGGACTTCTCTTAGACTTTAAGAGTTCCTTAGTCTTAAGACACATCTAGTGATTAGGTGGACACTCAACCTAGTCCTAGAAGACTTAGAAGAGTTATCCATAGGAATAGGTCATGCCTTAGGGGTGTTAGGAAAACTTCCTACCCTTAGCTTAAACCATTCCTCACTTTCCTCCAAGTCAAACTCCAAATCAATATTAATTGAGTTTCTCCAAATCCAAATCAACTCCATATGATTGAAATCCGTGATTGAAATCTATGATTGAAACCCATGATCAAAATCCATCAAAATTCCTAAGTCCAAATTTTCCCTAAGTCCTGCTTCAGGACTTAACCAAAAATTATGATCAAACCTATTCAAATCTTTTGAGATTTTCATGATCCATTTATATTCTCATTTATATTCACATATAAATGGAATATAAATTCAATCAAATCAAATTCAAAATTTAAAATAAATTCATGAAATTTTCCATAAATCCTTTAAATTCCCTTTAATGGATTTAACCTAAACCTTGATCAAATCAATTCAAATCCTTGGGATTTTCTCAAAACTCATTTATATTCTCATTTATATTCACATATATAAATGAAATATAAATATAAATCAATTAAATCAAGTTCTCAAATTAAATTTCCAATTTAAAAATTTCCTAAGTCATTAATTCTCCATTAAAGGACTTATCCAAAACCTTAATTAAATCAATTAAAATCCTTGGGATTTTATCAAAACTCATTTATAATCTCATATATAAATGAAATATAAATATAAAATAATAAAATCCAACTCAAAAATTAAATTCCAATTTAAAACTCCCTTTAAATCCTTTAAATTCCCTTTAATGGATTTAACCTAAATCTTGATCAAGTCAATTCAAAGTCATGTGATTTCTCATAATTATTTTATATTCTAATTTATATTCACATATATAAATGAAATATAAATATAAATCAATCAAACAAATTTCAAAAAATTCAAACTCCAAATTTTCCAGTCCCATAAATCCCTCTTAATGGACTTAGCCCAAATTATGATTAAACCACTTCAAATCCTTGAAAATTTCCCATGATCCATTTATATTCTCATTTCTATTCACATGTATAAATTAATTATAAATTTAAACAATCAAAACCAATTCCAAAAATCAAACTCAAATCTACTCAAAATCCAATCTAAGCCTTTCAAGTCAAAATCTTGAACTTAGCCAAATCAATTTCAAATAAAGCCAAACTCTTGATTTTCTCTCATGGTTCAATCAATCCTACAATCATGAGCTCATTTATAAATTCAAACTTCAATCACTCAATCAAAACCCAAGTCCAAAATCAAACTCAAAACCATTTCATATTCTTCCTTTGAATATAAAATTTTCAAATGGATCAAAACCCATTTGACTTCAAACCACTTGTAAATGGATTTATATTTCAATCATAAGTCCATATACAAGATTAACTAACTTCAAAGCAAGCTTTGACCAAGCCATTTGACCAACTTAGGCTCACTTGACCCAAAGTGACGTAAAGTACCCTTATGAGCCAAATTTTGATCCTAGCCAAATTGGATTGAACCATACTCATATTTGCCTCTCATCATGATCAACAATCATCATGGGATGATCAATCAATCAAATTAGGTCAAACCAAGTCAAACCTAAGGGTTGACCAAGTCAACACATAGCCTAAAATGAAACCTTACATAGTCAAATTCCACCATAGGCCAAATTGACTGAAACCATTGATATAAGTTGACTCATGACTTATGTTTGAACTTGACCAAGCCAACATTTGAGCCTAACCTAGCCAATTGGCCACTTGACCCAAGTTGACCCATTTTGACCTAAAGGGTAAAAATGTGTAAAAACTTGATCTTAACTAAATTGATTGGAACCAATGGGTCAAGTCCATTCCATATCACTTACGAAACTTGACCAAAGAATCAATTGGCCAACTAGACCTAACCTAGCCTAATTGACCTTAGACCCAACATGACCTAGAGGGGTCATGTCAACCATCTCTCTGTAGTTTTCATTAGATCATCAGACTACCACCTCAAGCAAGGTCTTCGCCACTAATCCATGGAAGCTTCTCACAAAACTTATTCTTGTAAGCTATCTTTCTCCAACATTGGAGAAAGGATAATAATTATAACAAAAGTTGATATAGTGAAATTATTTCTAAGTGGCCTAGGCCACATGGTTTTTCCCTTTTTGGGTTTTCCATGTAAAATCAGGTCTCAAACTTTTTTTGTGTGCGAGAACTTTTGTGCAAGCAGACATGAACTCCCCCCTCAATAGACCCAAATTTTCCAGCACGCAATAAAGTTTTTTTTTTTTTAGTTTAGGTTTTTTATTTTAGTTTATTTTTTAGGTGTAGGTTTAGGTTTAGGTTTAGGTTTATTTTTAGTTGAGTTTTATTTTTATTTTATTTTTTAGGTTTAGGTTTTATTTTTTAAATTTAGGTTTAGGTTATATTTTTTAAATTTAGGTTTAGGTTTAGATTTTAATTTACTTTTATAGGTTTAGGTTTTAGGTTTTTATTTTAGGTTTATTTTTAGGTCTTATTTTTTAGTTTAGGTTTAGGTTTATTTTTAGTTTATTTTATTTTATTTAGTTTATGTTTAGGTATAGGTTTACTTTATTTTAGGTTTAGGTTTTATTTATTTTAGTTTAATTTATTTTAGTTTAGGTTTAAGTTTATTTTATTTTGTTTTAGGTTTAGGTTTTTCTTTTAGTTTAGGGTTTAAGTTTTATTTTTTATTTATTTTTAGGTTAATTTTTTAGGTTTAGGTTTTTATTTAATTTTTATTTTATTTTATTTTAGGTTTATTTCATTATTATTCTATGTTTATTTTTTATTTTATTTAGGTTTTTTATTTTTTAGTTTAGTTTAGGTTTTTATTTATTTTATTTTATTTTAGTTTTTTTTTTTTTTAACTTTAGGTTTAGGTTTGGGTTTTAGTTTATGTTTTATTTTATTTTATTTTCTATTTTAGTTTGGTTTAAGTTATTTTTATTTTATTTTTAAGTTTTATTTAGTTTAGCTTTAGGTTTTTAGCTTTTTAGGGTTTAGGGCTAGTTTAGGGTTTAGGGGATAGGGTTTTTATTTTTAAATTTTTTTTGGTTTAGGGTTTATGGTTTATGGTTTTATGTTCATGGTTTAAGGTTTTAGGGTTTAGGATTTAGGGTTTAGTTTTAAGGTTAAGGTTTTTTTAGTTTAGGGTTTAGGGTTTAGGTTTTAGTTCTGGGTTCAGGTTTTAGTTTAGGGTTTAGGGTTTTGGATTTTTTTTAACAGAGAATAAATTCATATTCAACATTTCTTCTTTTTTATTTCATCAACCAAGTAACACACCAAGTTTTTTAAGACACAAGCAATGACATAGATCAAAAATGGATAAAAAATGAGCTCAAATAGAGCAAATCAAAAACCCTAGATAACTAGAACCATATTTACTATAAAAACACAACTCCATAAGCAGCATATTATATTGGCCATTCTTTAATTTCTTTAGTTCCCATTAGAACCACACCGGCCTTTCAAGTAGTGAGATCCACCATTATATTCTCGATCCTTCCCTCTGCCACCACCACAACTTTAACCTCCATCACACCTCTCGCCTCCATAACCACTACTCACCACCTCCATCCACCGGTACCTCGGATCCCCACCATGATTGAACCTCGGCTCTACCTTCACCTCCATTGCCAAATTTAGACTGAGCCTAGTTGTGGTGATGTTCCTACCATCAAAGTTCTGCCCATTCTTAGAGTTTAGGTTTAGGTTTAGTTTAATTAGGTTTTATATTTTAGGTTTATTTTTTAATTTATTTTGTTACTTTAATGTTAAGTTTAGGGTTTGGTGTTTATGGTTTAGGGCTTAGAGTTAGGGATTAGAGTTTAGGGTTTAGGATTTAAGGTTTAGGTTTTAAGGTTCTAGGGTTTATGCTATTAGGATTTAGGGTTTAGGGTTAGGGTTTAGGGTTTAAGGTTTAGGGTTTTTTGGGTTTATGATTTAGGTTTTAGGGATTTAGGGTTGTAGGTTTAGGGTTTAGGGCTTAGGGTTTAGGGTTTAGGATTTAGAGTATGGATTTAGAGTTTCTTTTATATTTTTTATTTTATTCTAGTTTAGGTTTTTTTATTTATTTTATTTTTAGGTTTAGGTTTTTAAGTTTTTAGGGTTTACGGTTTAGGGTTTATGGTTTAGGGTTTTATTATTTAGGGTTATGGTTTAGGGTTTAAGGTTTAGGGTTTAGGCCTTAGGATTTAGCATTTTTAGGGTTTGGAGTTTAGGGTTTTCAATTTAGGGTTTGCTTAGGGTTTAGGGTTTAAGTTAAACTTTAAGGTTTTAGGGTTTAGGGTTTAGATTTAGTTGAGGGTTTTAGGGTTTAAACTTAGTCTTAGGGGTTAGGGTTTATAGTTTAGAGCTAGGTTTAGGGTTTAGGTTTAGGGTTTAGGGTTTTAGGGTTTAGGGTTTAGGTTTAGGGTTTAGGTTTAGGTTTAGGGGTTTATGGTTTTAGATCTAGGGTTTTTAGCATTTAGGGTTTATGGTTTTTAGGGTTTAGGATTTAGGGTATAGGGTTTAGGGTTTACGGTATAGGGTTTAGGGTATAAGTTTTAGGTTTAAGGTTTAAGTTTAAGTTTAGAGTTTAGGGTTTAGGGTTTAAAGTTTTGTTTGATAGAGAATAAATTCAGATTCAACATTTCTTTTTTTCTATTTCATCAATCAAGTAGCAGCCCAAGTATTCTAAGACATAAGCGATGACATAGATAAAAAATGAGCACCCATAGAGCAAATCAAAAACCCTAGATAACTAGAACCATCTCATCTCTTGTAAAGACATAGTTCCATGCGGTCAGGGACCATTCTTTAGTTTCCACACTCAGACCACCCGCCTCTTAAGTAGTGAGATCTATCATATCCATGATCTCTCCCTCGCCACCACTTTTCAGAACCTCGTCCTCCCACCTCTAACCACCATTGACCACCACCTCCATATCCACTATCACCTTGAGATCTACTAGCACCTCAGGATCCCCACCACTCTTGATGTCGCCTCCATCTTGCCTCCATTGCTAGTCAGTGAGCTGGAGTTGAGTGATGTTCCTATCATCTAGGTTCGCCATTCTTAGGGTTTAGGGTTAGTTTAGGTTTAAGGTTTTAGGGTTAGTTTAGGTTTTGGTTTAAGTTCATGGTTTAGGGTTTAGGGTATGGGGTTTAAGGTTTAGGGTTGTAAGTTTTAGGTTTAGGTTTAGGGTTTAGGGTTGGAGTTTAGGTTTAGGGTTTAGGGTTTAGGTTTAGGGTTTAGTTAGGGTTTTAGGGTTTAGGGTTTTAGGGTTTTTGGTTTTAGGGTTTATAGTTTTGGGATTTAAGGTTAGTTTTATTTTAGGTTTAGGTTTTATTTGGATTTAGATTATTTATTTTTTAGTTTTTTAAGGTTTAATTTTTATTTTTTATTTTAGTTTAAGTTTAAGTTTTATTTTTTTTTAGTTTTTTATTTAATATATTTTAGTTTATTTTATTTTTTTATAGTTTAAGTTTTTATTTTTAGTTTATTTTATTTTTTATTTAGGTTTATAGTTTAGTTTATTTTATTTTTTTAGGTTTAGGTTTAGTTTATTTTTAGGTTTTTTATTTGGTTTATTTAATTTTATTTTAGGTTTTTTTTGGTTTAGGTTAGTTTTATTTTTTATTTAGTTTATTTTTTAAGTTTTATTTTTAAGTTTTATTTGTTTAGGTTTAAGTTTATTTTTTTATTTTATTTTAGGTTTAGTTTTATTTATTTAGGTTTATATTTTTAGTCTAGTTTAGGTTTTTATTTATATTATTTAGTTTTAATTTTTTATCTTATTTTTTAGGTTTAGGTTTAGGTTTATGTTTTTTATTTTATTTTATTTTCATTATATTTTGAGTTTTCTTATTTTATTTTAAGTTTATTTAGTTTAGGTTTAGGTTTCTAGGTTTTTAGGGTTTAGGGTTTAGGTTTTAGGGTTTAAGGTTGGGGATTTAGGGTTTAGTGTTTAGGGTTTAGGGTTTAGGGTTTAGATTTTAGGTTTAAGGTTTATGTTTTGTTTAAGGTTTAAGGTTTTTTTTTAATAGAGAATAAATGCAAATTCAACATTTCTTCTTTTTCGATTTCCTTAAAGTAGCACCGTTTTCACGAGACACATGCGACGATATAGATAAAAAATGAGCACCCATTGAGCAAATCAAATCCTTAAAAAGTAAAACCATATCTACTATAAAGACATAGTTTCATAAGTAGCAAATTGGATCTGTCATTCTTCAATTTCTCCAGTTCCCATCAAAACCACCCCCGCCTCTCAAGTAGCGGGATACATGTCATATCTGGATCTCTCCCTCTACCGTACCATGGGTTTATAAACCCTCCCAAGCACTTCTTTCCTCCATAACCA
>JAKCPB010001235.1:0-40603 GCA_021442155.1 Cymbidium sinense | reverse complement strand
TAAAATAAACCCCAAATGAAAATAAATATAAAATAAAATAAAATAAAAATTAATAAAAACCTAAACCTAAAAAATATACATGAAAATAAATAAAAAATAAAACCTAAACTCTGAACTAAAAAAAACCCTAAACTTAAAATAAAAAATAAATAAACCTAAACCTAAACAAAAATAAACTAAACAAAAATAAATAAATCCTAAACCTAAACCTAATATAAACTAAACCTAAACTAAATAAAATAAAATAAATTAAAATAATACCTAAACTTAAACAAAAAAAAATAAAACCTAAATAAACCTCAAATAAAATCTAAACCTAAACCAAAAAAAATAAAATAAAACCTAAACTTAAAACTAAAAAAACATAAACTTAATAAAATAAAATAAAAATTAAACTAAAAATAAACCTAAAAACCTAAATAAAAATAAACTAAAATAAAACTAAATTAAACAAACCTAAATAAAATAAACTAAACTAAATAAAATTTAAAAATAACTAAAATAAAAACTAAATAAACCTAAACCTAGGTTAACTTATTTTAAAAAAAACCATAAATTCAATATCCTGACCCTAAACCCTAAGACCCAAGGACTAACTGACCCTAAACCTACTAGATGAGGCTCCCTCTTTGGCCCAAAAAAACCTGGACTAGGCCATAAACCCTAAACCATAAACCTAAACCACAAAACCTAAAAAGATAAATAAAACTAAAGTAAAATAAAATTAAAAAGACTAAACTAAAATAAAAACTTAAATAAAATAAAAATAAAATAAACCTAAAATAAAATAAAATCAAACTAAATAAAATCTAAATCTAAAGAGTAAACCTAAATAAAACCTAAAAATATAAATAATAAAACCTAGGCCAAACTAAAAAATCTAAACTAAAATAATAATAAACCTAAACCTAAACTAAAATAAACTAAACTAAAATAAATAAACCCTAAACCTAAAGTAACTAAACCTAAACCTAAACTTAACTAAATAAAATATAACTAAAATAAACTGACCTAAACTAAAATAAACCTAAAATAAACTAAAATAAAACCTAAACCTAAACCTAAAAGATAAAATAAACACCTAAACCTAAACCTAAACCTAAAAATAAAAACTAAAACTAAACCCAAAAAATGAAATAAACCTAAACCTATACCTGAAAAATAAAATAAATTAAAAAATCTAAACTAAAATAAATAAATGTAAAATAAATAAACCAAACTAAATAAAAATAAAAACTAAACATAAATAAAAATAAAAAATAAAATAAACCAAAATAAATAAAAATAAACTAAATCAACTAAATCAACCTGAACCTACCGGCTTACATAATTTTTTTTTAAAAAAACCCTAAACATAAACCTAATCCTAAAAAAATAAAATAAAAACCTAAACCTAAAACTAAAAAATAAAACCTAAACCTAAAATATAAAATAAAAATAAAACTAAACTAAAAAATAAACATAAACTTAAACCTAAAACATAAAATTAACTAAAATAAAGAACCTAAACTAAATTAAATAAACCTAAAATTAATAAACTAAATGAAATAAAATTAAAAAATAAGCCTAAATTATAAAAAATTAAATAAATTAAAATAAATAAATAAACTAATAAATAAAAAAATTAACTAACTAAACCTAAACCTATCAGTTTACTTAATTTTAAAAAAAACCTTGAAACCTTAAACCCTAAATCCTAAACCCTAAAACCTAAACCCGAAACCCTAAACCATAAACATGCAGCCCTAAACCCTAAACCCTAAACCTTAAACCCTAAAAAATTGTAGACCCTAAACCCTAAACTAACCCTAAACCCTAAAGCATAAACCCTCAACCCTAAACCCCAAAACCTAAACCCTAAATCCTAAACCTTAAACCAAATAAAAGAACCTAACCTCCAACCCACCCTAAACTAAAAGGCTAAAATCTAAGCTAATAAAATAAAACTTAAAAGAAATGAAAAACCTAAACCAAATAAAATAAATAAAATAAAATAAAATAAAACATAACCTAAAACTTAAACCTAAACCTAAACCAAACAAAGAAAATAAAATAAAACTAAAACTAAAATAAAAAATAAATAAAAACCTGGACTAAACTAAAAAATAAAACTTAACTAAAATACAAACTAAACCAAAAAAATAAAATAAAACCTAAAATAAAATAAAATAAAACTAAATAAACCTAAATCTAAAAAAAGTAAAAAAAATAAAAACCCTACTAAAA
This sequence comes from Cymbidium sinense, assembly GCA_021442155.1. Taxonomy (NCBI): domain Eukaryota; kingdom Viridiplantae; phylum Streptophyta; class Magnoliopsida; order Asparagales; family Orchidaceae; genus Cymbidium; species Cymbidium sinense. Next base: position 38,377 of record JAKCPB010001235.1, on the reverse strand, counting down.
TAAAATATCTAAACCTAAAATAAAATTAAAATAAATAAACTAAAATAAATAAACTAAAATAAATAAACCTAATCCTAAACCTAAATAAACTAAAGCTAAAACCCTAAACTAAATAAAACATAATAAACTAAAAAATAAACCTAACCTAAACAAAAAAATAATACCCAAAATTAAACCTAAAATAAAAACCTAAAAGCTAAACCTAAAAAATAAAATTAAAACCTAAACCTAAACCTAAAAATAAAAAATAAAACATAAACCTAAAAAATAAACATAAACCAAAACTTAAACCTAAAAATAAACTAAACTAAGAACCCTAAACTAAAATAAATAATCCTAAAATGAATAAACTAAGCTAAATAAAAATAAAAGGTAAACATAAATAAAAATAAAAAATAAAATAACTAAATAAATGAAATAAACCTAAACCTAATGGTTTACTTAATTAAAAAAAACCTAAACCCTAAACTTTCAATCTTAAACCCTCAACCTTAAAACTAACCGTGAACCCTAAATTAAAAAAAAAACCTAAACCTAAAATAAAAAATAAAATAAACCTAAACCTTGTGTCGACCAATTCTACCATTAGAAGCCTCATAATAAAATTCTTCCGTTCTAAACATTCTACTAATAGAGTGCATTGGACCTCTTAGTAGAAAAGTTGTGGCACTCTTGTGGGCTTGGTAAAGCCAATCGGAAGCTAACACTATTTTTCTATAAACTTTGGTGGAATTTTAGAGCATAGTCTTTGGGCTAAATTCATGCCATCTTGCCAGGCACCCTCTCATTTTTCCCTTATAAAGTGGGAGACTCTCCTATATGGAAAAGACTTTGTTCCATCAAATGGGAGGCAGAATCATTAATCTCATGGAGGATTAACTTTGAAACTTCTTTCTTTTGGTAAGATAACTGGACTGGAGGTGGGTCCATTGATGATTTACTTTCTACCCACTCTAATGCTGCTATTAAAGTGAACTCTTTGTGGTAGAATAATAAGTGGAATAATAGTAAGCTTACTGAATATATTCCTTTCTCACTTTTAAATAAGCTTACTATTATTCCTATCATTCTTAGCAATCATGATCATATCCTTTTTAAGCTTTCCCAAAATGGTGATTTCAACCTTAAAAATGTTTGGATTCATATTAAAGAAGCTCATGATTTCTCCAATGTATTTTTTAAACTTTGGAATAACACTATTCCTATTTCTTATTATGTTCTAACTTGGCGTATTCTGAGAAACTTCATCCCCGTTGACTCCTTGATGTGGGGTAAAGGTTTTTACTTACCTTCAAAATGCTACTACTGCTTTCACATTGAGAATGTAAATCATGTATTTGTTAACAGAGCCATTGATTCCAAACTTTTGATTTGGTATGATGAACTCTTTAATATTGTCAAATTCAATGGCTCCTTAACTCTATACCAACTTCTTGATGTTTATTTTGAAAACACTATTAAAGGACACATTAAAGTTATAACTGCTATCACTCTTATTTGGTTCATATGGATGGAAAGTAATGATGCAAAACATCGTGGGATTCCTACGAACCATATGAGTATAATTGCTAGAATTAAAAATAAAATATGTGCCTTGTTTAATGCCAATTTAATTAACTACAATCAATTCAAAGGCTGCAAATTTGTGGCCAATAAATTGTGTTTTAACTTGCCGGATCAACCCAACTGTAAAGATGACAAGATTGTTTATTGGATAAAACCTCATGCTAATACTATTAAAATTAACACTGATGGCTCTGTTTCTCAAAATGCTTCTTGCTATGGTGGCATTTTCAAAAACCTTAATGGTAAAGTCCTTTGTGCTTTTGCTTACCCCCTTAATACTTGCTCTATTCTTTTTATTGAGCTAATGGCAGTTTACAAAGCTATTGAGATTTGCCTTCAAATAGGTTAGCTCAATATTTGGATTGAGGTGGATTCCTTGTTGCTGATTGATTTTTTGACTTCCACCAAAGTAGGCAATACAGAATTGTACTACCATCTAAAGCAGACTAGAGCTCTCTTTTCTCAAATCTATTTTAAAAACACTTATATATGGCATGAAGGTAATGCATGTGCTGATTACCTTGCTAATATGGGTGCTAGATTAGATGGCATAAAATTCTTTGATCAACTTACACTTGCTAAACATTTGTGTGGTTTGGTTAATTTGGACAATACTGGTGGATATTGAGGTGGTGGTCAGAGCAGTAGTGGTTATGGAGGTAGGAGGAGCAATGGAGGTTACAGCCGTGGTGGTGGCGGTGGGAGATATCAGGGATATGATGGTGGATCTTGCTACTCGAGAGGCTAGGGTGGTTCAGATGGGAACCAGAGAAACTGAAGAACAACCGATCCGATCTACTGTTATGAAATTATGTCTTTCTAGTAGAGACAGTTCTAGTTATCTGGGGTTTCTAATTTGATCTATGTGTGCTTATTTTTTATCTATGTCTCCCCTTGTGTCTTAGAAAACTTAGAGTTTTACTTGGTTGATAAAATTGAAAAGATGAAATGTTGAATCTTGATTTGTTCTCTGTTAAAGAAAATAGATACCAAAAACCCTAAACCCTAAACTAAAACTAGAAACCTAAAATTAAAACCTGAACCCAATAATTTTTTAGAACCTTTTATTGTGCTGGCTGAACCTTTGTTGATCCTTTTAGATTGGACTTTTTGGTTTCTGGTGGTTGGTGGCTGCCTTCGGCCATCTTTTGTGTGGTTATTTTGTCTTCTAGTGATTTGCATTGGCTGCAACATACTTTTTATTTTATTTTTACTTCAGTTGATGGTTTCATTTCTGAGCTATTTAGACATTTATGGTTGCTCATCATGGTTTTTCTTGGTGACAGCTTATTATTGGGACTTTGGATTAAGGGCTCCTATCATGGTTTTGTTGGTTGTTTCTCTATTAATTAGCATTGGTCTAGTGCTTGCTGATGGCTGGTTCTGGTATTTCCTAGTTTAGAGCTTGGATAGGTATCTAGTTAATGGCTATTGTTCATGAACTGACTTTGTTCTAGCCTCTCTCTAGGTTATTATGATTAGTCTATTGCTATTTTTGTTTGGTGGTTTGGTACTATTTGGTTCTTTGTTGCTTTTTTTTGTTTAATGGTGCTAGATCTGGAACTCTATGGACTGTTGGCCTTAGATGTTTGTTTGTGTTAGGTATGCTGGCTATGATGGCTTTGATGTTACTCACCTCTTCTCTCTAGTTAGTAGCATTACATATGATTGTAACACTTCTTTATGAAGTTTGAATGCTCATATTTATTATTCCCCTTGAGATGATCTGAGCTGAGCCTTCTATTTTTAAGCTCTCTCCTTTTCCTCTCTTTATCGTTATCTTTTTTAGCTATGACTTTTTCCTTTGTAGTGTTTTGCAAATTTCTTTTACTGGTTAGAACTTTATAGAGGGAATGGTCATTGCTCAGTCAACCCAAGTGATGTTGTTGTGCATCTTGCTTATCTAGCTTTCTCAAAGGAATCATGAACTACTATTGACTCATCCTTTTACTATTTTAGGTTGTTTTTAATTACTCGTCTCTTTTCTCATATGCTTTTTTAGGCATTGTATTTGCTACTTTATCCTTATCTTTTCTAATGTACTTTGGGGTTTAGCTCTCTAGGTTTCTTTGTGTGAGGCAGAATTTTAGAGCTTTACCCCTTTTAAGGATATTGTATCTTTTCCTTTTATGGTAATAAAATTCCATCTTTCCCCAAAATAAAAACCCTAAACCTGAAAGTCTAAACCGAAGCCCTAAACCCTAAACACTAAACCCTAAACTCTAAAGCCTAAACTATAAAACCCTTAACCTTAAACACTAAACTAACCTTAAACCCTAAAGCCTAAAGACTGAACCCTAAACCGTAAACCCTAACCCTAAAATCTAAACCCCAAAAGCATAAAACCTAAAATTCTAAACCCTAAACCCTAACCCTAAACCCTAAACCCTAAACCTCAAACCTTACACTAAACCTAAAGTAACTAAATAAATTAAAAAATAAACCTAAGCCCTAAAACATAATAAACCTAAACCTAAACCAAAACCTTTAGAATGGGCAGTACCTTGACGGTAGGAACATCACCGTTAACCAGGCTCAATCTAGATTTGGCTGTGGAGGCGAAGGCGGAGGTGATGGTTATAAGAGTGGTGGTGGAGGATCTGGAGGTGCTGGTGGATATGGAGGTGGTGGTTGGAGCAGTGGTGGTTATTGAGGCAGAAGGAGCAATGGATGTTACCACTGTGGTGGTGGCGGAGGGAGAGATCGAGGATGTGTGGTTGATCCCTCTACTCTAATGGGAACTGGAGAGATTGAAGAACGACCGATCCGATCTGCTGCTTATGAACTATGTCTTTACAGTGGGGACAGTCCTAGTTATCTAATATTTTTGATTTGCTCTATGCCTGCTCATTTTTTATCTATGCCATCACCCGTGTATTAGAAAACTTGGTGTGTTACTTGGCTGATGAAATAGAAAAGAAGAAATGTTAAATCTAAATTTGTTCTCTATTAAAAAAAACCAAAAACCCAAAACCCTAAACTAAAACTTGAACCCTAAACCTTAAACGTACATCCGTAAACCCTAAACCCTAAACCCCTAAACCCTAAACCTTTAATCCTAAACCCTAAACCCTAAAACCATAAACCCTAAACCCTAATCCCTAAACCCTAAAACCTACAACCCTGAACCCTAAACCCTAATCCCCAAACCCTAAACCCTAAAACTAAATAAAATTAAAACATAAACTAAAACCTAAACCTAAAATAAAATAAAATAAAAAATGAAAAATAAAATAAAATAAAATAAATAAATACTTGAACTAAACTAAAAAATAAAATAAACCTATGAATAAATGACCTAAATAAAATAAAAACTAACTAAAATAAAATAAAAATAAACATAAAATAAAATAAAATAAAATCTTAAACCTAAAATAATAAATACTAAACCCTAAACTAAAAAAAACCTAAACCAAATAAAAAAATAAAATAAAGAAAATAAATTAAACTAAACTTAAACTAAAATAAACTAAAATAAATAAACCTAAACCTAAACCTAAAATAAAAAATAAAATAAACTAAAATAAACCTAAAATAAATAAAAAAAACCTAAAATAAACATGATAAAAAAACCTAAAAAAATAAAATAAACCTAAAAATAAACTAAAAATAAACCTAAAATAAAACTAAACTTAAACCTAAAAATAAAATAAAACCTAAACCTAAACCTAAAATAAAATAAAATAAAATTAAACTAAAAAACCTAAATCTAAACTTAAAATAAAAAATTAAAACATAAACTAAACTAAATAAAATAAATCAAAATAAAATGAAAATTAAATAAACTAAAATAAATAAAAATAAACTATACCTAATGGGTTTGCTTAATTTAAAACCCATAAATCCTAAACCCTCCCTACACTAAACCCCCACCACCCCTACTGATCCTAAAGCCCTAAACCTAACCCTAACCCTAAACCTAAACCTCAAGCATAAACCCTAAACCCTATAATAAACCCACAAGCATAAACCTAAAATAAACAATAAACCAAACCCTCCCTAAACCTACCATACCCTACCCTAAACCCTAAACCCATCAAACCCTAAAATAGTAAAAGTAACTAAATAAATTAAAATAAAACTTAAAAAAACCTAATAAACCTAAACCTAAACTTAAACCCTAACATATGTCCTTGGAGGTTAGAATTATTTCTAGTTGGTACTGCTGAGCTTTGGTTGCCCTCTGGTTTTGGTGGCTCTCTCATCTTGTCAATCTTTTATTGTGTTGGTTTTACGATGGCCTAGTGATTTGCAAGCTTCAGAGCTTGCTTGTTTGCCTTTTTCCATATCATCTTTTTTTTCCTGTGAGCATTTTTTGGCTGGTGGTTGCTTGATGGCTATGGTTTTTCCATCCTTTTACTTTTGCTTTTGGCTATTTGACATTGTGATTATTGGTTGAGCCTAGCCATGGGTTTTGTTCCTTCCTAGGCTGAGTTACTCTCTCTGGAGCTATTACCTACCATCTAGTTTTTATTCCCCTTTATGGTGATTTTTTATGCTTTTTTTGTGGTGTTTACCTGCTGGCTGGATGCCCCAATTGCTTGTCATTTCTTTCTATTATGGGATGAACATGTATGTGGCTTTGGTTGTTCTTGGCTCTGTTGCTATTTCTACTAATTCTTATTGATATGGTTGCCTGGGTGTTCTTGATGGCTGGCTGCAACTGCGATGTTGGTTGGTGGTTCTGTAGAATTTTTGGTTCTTTACCATTTGTCTTTATTTGTTTTGTGTGGCTTTATGGTGGTTGTTTCATGGCTGTTGTCTTGTTTGGTTGGTTTCTTTGCTCTGGTTTGGCTAGATGGTTTTGCTTGTTAGTTACCTATTTAATCATGATGATAGATACTGGAACTTGGCTAGCTCTTGGTTTTTGGCTATTTGGTTTAATCGAGGTAAGTTGGTTATTATGGTTGGGATGTTTCCCATATTATCCTTTTGGCTGGTCGCACCATATGTGATTATAACCCTTCTTCTTAAGTTTGGATGTTCACATATCTTATTGTCCATTGAGATGAATGTGACTGAGCTTGAGGCTTATCTAAGATTTTTATCATTTTATTTCTTTTGTGTACTTGGCTTGTCCTTATTTTTATATGCTTTTCTCTATAGAAATAAACCAAAACCAAAATAAAATAGAAAAATAAAAGAAAATAAAAACCTGAAGTAAAACCTAAACCTAAATCTAAAAAGAATATAAAATAAAAAATTAAAACAAAATTAAAATAAAATAAATAAAAACCTAAACTAATCTAAAAAAGAAAAAAACCTAAATAAAATAAAATACTACACCTAAAATAAAATAAAATAAACCTAAAATAAAATAAAATAAAACAAAATAAAACCTAACTAAAACTAAAATAAAACCTAAAATTAATAAAAGTAAAACCTAAACACTAAATTAATAAAAAAAATAAACCTAAAAAAAATAAACCTAAACCTAAACCTAAAATAAATAAAATAAAATAAAATAAACCTAAACTAAACTAAAAGTTAAAAATAAAAAAAAATTAAACTAAACCAAGATAAAATAAAAAATATAACTAAACTAAAAAAATAAACCTAAACCTAAAAACCTAAATAAAACTAAATTAAAAAAAAAACTTAAACAAAAATAAACAAAACTAATATAAATAAACTAAATTAAATAAAATAAAAATAATCAGAATAAAAAATAACAATAGAAACTAAACCAATAAAAAACTAAATAAACCAACCCTATTTTATTTTTTAAAGAAAACAATCCTAAACCATAAACTAAAAATAAAACAAAAAAAATAAACCTAAAATAAAAATCTAAAGCCTTAACCTAAAAAAATAAAATAAAACCTAAACCTAAACCTAAAAAATAAATAAACCTAAACCTAAAATTAAAATAAAATAAAACTTAACTAAAAATAATCCTAAACCTAAACCTAAACCTAAAAATAAACTAATAAAAAAACCCTAAACTAAACCTAAAACCCACCTGAGCCATACCAACCCTAGGCAATCTTAAACCCTACCACCCAAACCCTAAACCATACCACCCTAAACCAACTTGACCTAAATAAAATAAATGAAATAAACTAAAACCTAAAAAAACCTAAACCTAAAGTGAGCTTAAACATAAACTAAAATAAAATACAAAAATGAAACTAAACTAAAATAAAATAAATGAAACCTAAACTAAATAAAAAATAAAATAAACCTAAACCTAAATAAATAAGAACTAAACCTAAAATACAAATAACATAAACTTAAGATAAAATAAAATAAAACTAAATCAAACCTAAATCAAAATAAACCTATTTAATAAAACACACCTAACTAAAAAAACCTAAACCTAAAATAAAAAATAAAATAAACAAAATAAATAAACCTAAACATAAACTAAAGTAAAATTAATTAAAATAATTAAAACATAAACCTAAAATAAGCCAAACCTAAACATAAACCTAAAATAAAGTAAACCTAAACATCAACCTAAACTATAAAATTAAATAAAATAAAAAACTAAGCCTAAAAAAAATAAAATCTAAAAAAAACCTAAAATAACAACCTAAAACCTAAACCTAATAAAATAAAATAAAACCTAAACCAAAACCTAATAATAAAAAAATAAAACCTAAACCTAAAAACAAAATAAAAGTAAAACTCAACTAAAAAATAAAAACCTAAAATAAAGTAGATAAAAAAAAACCTAAACTAAAATAAATAAACTTAATATAAATAAACTATCCTAAATAAAATAAAATAAACCAAAATAAAAGTAAAATAAAATAAACTAAAATAAATAAAAAATAAACTAAATAAACTAAATAAACCTAAACCAATTGGTCTACATAAATTTTTTTTAAAAAAACCCTAAATGCTAAACTATAAATCTTAAACCCTAAACCTACAAAGCTAAACACTAAACCCTAAACCCTAAACCCTAAAAACTCAAAACTTTAAACCCTAAACCCTAAACCCTAAACCTTAAAAGCATAAACCCTGAAACCCTAAACCATAAACTCTACCCCTAAACCCAAAACCCTAAACCCTAAACCCTAAACCCTAAACCTAAACCTAAAGTAATTAAATAAATTAATAAAGAAACCTAAACCCTAAATCCTAACAAATTCAAACCTAAACCTAAACTTACACCCTAAGAATGGGAATAACCTTGAAGGTAGGAACATCACCATCAATTATGATGGTGGATCCCGCTACTCGAGAGGCTGGGATGATATGGTGGTGGGTGATATGGATGTGCTGGTGAAGGCATAGGCAACAATTATCGCAGTGGTGGTGAAGGTGAAGGCATAGGCAATAATTATCGCAGTGGTGGTGGTGATATGGATGTGCTGGTGGATGTGGAGGTGGTGGTTATGGAGGTAGGAGGACGAGGTTCCCCCGTGGTGGTGGCGGAGAGAGATCAGGATATGATGGTGGATCCCATACTGAGAGGCTGGGGTGGTTACGATGGAAGCGGTGAAATTGAAGAACACCAATCCGATCTGGCAGCTAACTATGTCCTTACATAGAGATGGTTCTAATTATCTAGGGTTTTATTTACTATGCATGCTTTATTTATCTATGTTGTAAATGTCTTGGAAAACATAGTGTGTTACTTGGTTGAAGAAATCGAAAAGAAGAAGTGTTGAAAATGAATTTGTTCTTTTTTAAAATAAAATAAAATAAAAAACCAAAAACCCTAAACCCTAAATAAAAAGTTAAACCTTAAACCTAAATCTAAACCCCACCCACCCTAACCCTAAACCCTAAACCCTCCCTAAACCCACCCTAAAGTAACTCTAAACCTTAAAAAGCTAAAACCTAAACATAAACTAAATAAAACTTTATAAAATAAATAAATAAACCAAAACAAAAATAGAATAAAAGAAAATAAGAAAATAAGAAACTGAACTAAAACTTCAACCTAAACTTAAAAAGAATAAAAAAATAAAAAATAAAAAATAAACTAAAATGAAATAAATAAAAACTTAAACTAAACTTAAAAAGAAAAAATCTAGATAAAATAAAATACTATACCTTAAATAAAAATAAAATAAAAGAAAAATAAAATCCCAAACCTAAAAAACATAAATAAATAAAGTAAAACATAAACCCTAAACTAATAAACATAAACCTAAAATAAAATAAAATAAACCTAAAACTAAAATAAATTAAACCAAAATAGAAAGCATAAACCTAAAATAAACTAAACCTAAACTAAACTAAATAAAATAAAATAAACTAAAATAAACCTAAACCTAAATTGAAAATAAAACCTAAAATAAACCAAAATAAAACCTAAAACCTAAGAAAAGAATAAAATTAAAGCCTAAACCTAAACCTAAAAAGAAAAAAAACCTAAACCTAACAACTACAATAAAATAAAATTAAATTAAAAAGTAAACCTAAACCTGAACTTAAACTTAAAAAATAAACTAAATAAAAAACCTAAACTAAAATAAATAAACCTAAAATAAATAAAATAAACTAAATAAAATAAATTGAACCTAAATAAAATAAAATAAAATAAAAACTAAATAAGCTAAAATGCTAAACCGAACTTCACGTGGCTGCTCTAGATCTAGTGGTGGACGAAAAGGTGAAGGCGTCGGTTATTGTTGTGGTGGTGGGGGATTCGGAGGTGCTGATGAATATGGACGTGGTGGCCGGAGCAGTGGTGGTTAAGGAGGCAGGATGAGTGATGAAGGTTAAAACCGTGTTGGTCACTAGGATAGATCCATATGATGGCGAATCCCTTGAGAGGTGGTGGTGGTTGATAAACTAAGCGAAGTATGGCGGATCCGATCTTCTACTTATGGCAGATAGATTGGCGATATCACTTGTGTCTTAGAAAACTTGGTCTGCTACTTGGTTAGTGAAATCGAAAAGAGAAATGTTAAATATGAATTTGTTCTCTGTTTAAAAAAAACCTTAAACCCTAAATCCAAAACTAAAACCTAAATTTTAAACTTAAAACCTAAACCATAAATCTTAAACCATAAAAACCATAAACCCTAAACACTAAACCATAAAACCTAAACCCTCAACCCTAAACTTTAACCCTGCCTAAATAGTAAACCATAAACTTCCCACTAATAAATGCTACCTGTCTAAAGGCCTGAAGATCCCACCCTGAGCTAGGCTAATTCTAGGCCCTAGGCCACCAAAGGCCCTCTACCCTAACCATGACCCCAGACCTGACCTGGGCCCTAGGCCAGCACTCCCACTTGACCCCATGTTACTCACACCCAAACTTGCAGGCCCTGGGCTGAGTCTGGGCCCTGGCTGAGCTTAGGCCCTGGGCCCTAGGCCAAATCACTGGGCTAGGCCCTGGCCAGATCATGGGCCCTAAATCCTAAACTTAAATCTGTGCTCAGGAATACTGGGCTGACTGAGCTGGGCTGAATCACAGGCTTGATCTAAAGGCCCTGATATGACCCTAAAATGAGCCTGAGGCTGACCTAAGGCCCTGACCTGAGAAACCCTGGGCTAGGCTGGGCAGGCCCTGGGCCCTGGGCCCTTAGCCCACCCAGACTAAACTGGGCTGGGCTGGGCCCACTGAGCAGGCCCTGAGCTGACTGGCACTAGGCCCAGGCATGGGCCAAGGCCTGGACTGGGCTGATTCTGGGACCCTGGGCCCTGGAGCCTGCAGGCCCAGGCCCAGGCCCTGGGCCCTAGGCCCTGAATAGGGATGAGCTCATGAGGCACTGGGCCTGGGCCACCATGGGCCACTGACCATGACCCGATCGACCCTGGGCCCTGCTGCAGGCCCTGTGCCCTTGACCTGAGTGTTGGGCCCTAGAGCTCTGGGCCAGCCCAGGCTAGGCCTGGGCTGGGCCCTGAGCTGAGCTGGGCCAAGGCGTTAGGCTAAGATAGGCTGACCCTGGGCCCTAGGCCCTGGGCCTGAGGCTGGGCCCTGGGAATCTGTGCTCAAATGAGGCCACAGGCTGAGCCTGGGCTGGGCTGCTGAGCCCTGGCTGGGCCAGATCCTGGGCCAGGCCCTGGGAGGCTGAGCTGAGGCACTGATTGAGCTGAGGCTACCTGGGCCCTGGGCTGAGCCTAGCTGACTGGGCCCTGAAAATGGGCCAGGCTGAGGCTAGGCCCTGGGCCAGAGGCCTGAAAGGCTGGGCTGAGCCCTGGGCATGGGCCCAGGCTGGGCCTGGCTGAGCTGAGCTGGGCTGAAGGCCCTGGGCCAGAAGGCCCCAGACTAGGCCCTGGGCTGAGCCAGAGCCCTGGGCTCTGGGTTCTGGGCCCTGGGCAGCCCAGGCCATGGGCCCTGAGCCTACCATGGCTGGGCTTGACTGACCCCAGAGCCTGAGGCCCTGACTGGATCTGAGCCCTGGGATAGGCCTGGGCCAGGTAGGCTGGGCCCTAGGCCCTAGGCTGGGCCCTGGGCTGGGCCCTGGGCCCTGGGCCATCTGATAACTAGGCCTGAGCCCAGGCCACCAGGCCCTGAGGCTAGGCTCTGAAGGCTTACTATCTGGGCTGAGCTATCGCCTGGGCCCAGGCTGAGCTGGGCTGATCCTGAGCTGGGCCCTAAGGCTGGGCCTGTGCCAGGAGCACTGAGGCTGAGCTGGATGACTAGGCTGAGCTGAGCCAGGGCCTCCTAGTCTGATCGGCTGAGCTCATAGTCTGGGCCAAATGAGAGGCTAGGCTCTGAACCCAGACCTGGGCCACTAATGACTGAGCCTCTAATAAAGCCACTGATGACTGAGTAAGGATGATAAAGAGGCTGACCTGGGCTTACTGATTGGCCCTAGGCTGGGCTGAGCCTGACTGACCCTGAGCTCCCAAACCCAAAAGGCCACTAAACTGATGAGCTAAATTGATCCATGACTGTGCCTATACTAATGAGACCCTACCTACTCCTGGGCCCTATAAAAGATAAATCCTAAAATAACTTAACTGAGCTATATAAATAAAGATAATAAGATAAAGATAAATCTTAAACTACCCTAAACCTAAAAATAAATGAACCTAGACCTAAATAAAATAAAATAAAAAAATAAAAAACTACAAAAATAAATAAATAAAAATAAAATAAACTAAATTTAAAACCTCTAAAAGAACTAAATAAATTAGAAACCTAAAAATATAAATTAAACCAAAAATATAATAAAATAAAAACTAAAACCCTAAAGCTAAAATGTAAACCTACTAAAAGAAAATAAACCAAAAATAAAAATAAAATAAAAAAAATAAAATAAAAAAAAAACCCAAAATTAAAATAAAATATAAAACCTAAACCTAAACCTAAATAAAAAACCTAATCCTAAAGCTAAACTAATTAATACAAATAAACTAAAAACCTGGACTAAACTATTAAAACATAATTACCTAAAATACCAAACCTAAACCTAAATAAAATAAAACCTAATCTGGGCCCAAAAAAAAATAAAATCTAAAAAAATAAATAACTAGGCTAAACTACCAAGCTTTAAATGACTAAAATAAAACCTGATAGATAAATCTTAAGATAAATAAACTAAACTAAATAAATGAACCTAAATAAAATAAAATAAAATAAACTAACATATTAAACTAACTAAATGCTAATATAAACTTGCTTGTTGCTTATTTAAAAAAATTAATAAATCCTAAATAAACCACACCTAAACCACAAAACCAAAATGACCAAACCACAAACCTGACCCTAAACTCAAACCTTAAAGCCTAAACAACCCCAAACTATAAATGCCTAACCTCCCTAAACCCCACAAAAGAAACTATAAACCTGACCATAAACAACCACTGACCCTAAACTACCACATACTAACCCCAAACCCTACATCCTAAACTAAACCCTAAATCTAAAACTAAACCCTCTAGAAACTATGCCTAAAACCCAACCTGTGGAAGTGCTAGGTGGATATGATGGTGGATATGGAGGTGGTGGTTAGGAGGGGATCTTGGTGGTGAGGATGCGGAGGTGCTAGTGGATCAGGAGGTGCTGGTGGATATGGAGGTGGTGGTTATGGAGGTGAAATGAGTGATAGGTTACATAATGGTGGTGGTGAGGATAGATTAGAGATATGATGGAGGACCCGCTACTCATGATCGAGGGTGGTCAATGGGAGCTGGGCGAAGAGCGGTGATCGATCGATGCTTATGGGCGGGTCTTTATAATAGAGATAATTCTAATTATATAGGGTATTTGATCTACTCTATGCATGTACATTTTTTATATATGTCGTCACTTGTATCTTAGAAAATTTGGTCTGCTACTTGGTTGATGAAATTGAAAAGAAGAAATGTTGAATCTAAATTTCTTCTTTATTAAAAAAATACCTTAATCCCTAAACAAAAACCCAAACCCTAAACCTTAAACCCTTAAAACCCTAAAAATTGTAAAACCCTAACCCTAAACCCTAAACCTTAAACCCTAAACTCTAAACCCTAAACTAACTAAACCACAAACCACAAAACTAAAATCCTAGCGAAAAACTAAACCCTTAATCCTAAATCCTAAACCCTACCCTAAATCCTGACCCTATAAACCCTAAACACAGATAAACCCAGGCATAATACATAAACCTATAAAATAAAATAAATGGATAAAACTAAACCAAAAATAAATCTAAAATAAAATCTAAAATAAACCTAAACTAAATAAAATAAAATAAACCAACATACTAAAAATACTAAACTAAAATAAAGAAAACTGAGCTAAATAAACTAAACTAAAATAAATAATAAAATAAACTAAAAATAAAAACTAAAATACATAAAAATAAAAATATAAACCTAACTGACCTAAATAATAAAATAAAACCTAAATAAAAATAAATATAAAAAAATAAAATAAAATAAAAATAAACCTAAAAATAATTAAAAAAAAAAAAATACAAGCTGCATATATAAAAATAAATTAAATAAAAAACCTAAACTAAAGATAAAATAAACTAAATAAATAAAATAAAACCTAAATAAATAATATATAAATAGATAAATATGATTAACCTCTCTTTTTTTTTTAAAAGAACTAAACTAAACCAGACCCCAACTCTATCCCAAATACAATCCTAAAATGATCCTACCCTGGACCATGAGCCTAACAGGCTGTTTTCTCCCTGCCAGGCCAAAACCAGGCCTGAGCCACCCACTTTAAGACCTGAGCCACAGGCTCTACTGAAGCCCACTCCCTGAGCCCTAGGCCAGCCTGACCTGGGCTTAAAGCTGACCTGGGCTAACTCCAACCCTGATCACTGGGCCCTGGATCTGAGCTGGGCCAGAGGCCTTGACCACCAGGCCTTAAGGCTGAGCTAGGCTGAGTGACCCTAGGCCCTGGGCCACTGGGCTCTCCCTGACCCTGAGCCCTAGGCCCTGGGCTGATCCAGAGGCCCTGACATTAAAGACCTAAATGTTGACCACAATGTTGGGCCTACCCTAAACCCTGGGCATAAACTTAAAACCTAGCCACAAAATGAATATAACACCTAAATAATATATAATAAATAAAATAAAACCTAAACTAAAACATGGACTATCACTATTAATAAAATAATAAAAGTAAAATAAAGTAAATAAATAATCTACTAATAAAAAATAAATACCTAAAATTAAAAAAACTTAAAATAAATTAAATAAAATAAAAAAATAAAAAAATATGATAGCAAATAAATTATAATAAAACTTAAACCTAAAAATAAACCTAAAAATAAATAAAAAATAAAACCTAAACCTTAAATAAACATAAAATAAACCTAAACCTAAACTAAAAAATATTAAACTAAAATAAATAAAACCTAAACCTAAACTTAGACTAAATAAAATAAAATAAACTAAAAATAAGCTTAAGCCTAAACTAATAAATAAAGACTAAAAATAAACATGAAATAAAACCTAAACCTAAAATATAATAAAAAAACCTAAAAAAACAAAATAGACTAAACCTAAGAAATAAAATAAAGCTCAACTAAAAAAACTTAAACCTAAACATAAAAAGAATAAACTAAAATGAAAACCTAAACTAAAATAATTAAACCTAAAAATAAATAAAATAAAATAAATAAAATAAAAATAAACCTAAATAAAACTAGAAAATAAAGTAAACTAAATAATTAAAACATAAACTAAATATATTAGATAAGCCTAAACCTACTAGTTTACTTAATTATTATTTTTTTTTAAAACAAAACCTTAAACCCTAAATCCTAAACCCTATACCCTAAAACCTAAACCCAAAATCTACAACCTAACAGTAAACCACAAAAATACTAAACCACAGCAAACCCTAACCACAAACATTAAACCCTAAAATCATAAGACTAACACTTTAAACCCTAAACTCTAACCTTAAACCTTAAACCCTAAACTAAACCCTAAACCTAAAACCCAACCACTAAACTTAAACCTAAAGTAACTAAATAAATTTTAAAATGAACCTAAACCCAAACCCAGAATGGGCGGAACCTTGAGGAACATGACCAGTCAATATGATAGATCGGTGGAGGAGGTGAAGGTGGAGGTGGCGGTTATCCAATGGTGGTGGGGATATGGGCGTCTTTGGTGGATATGGAGGTGGTGGTGGAGTAGTGGTGGTTATGGTGGTGGAGAGCGACGGAGGTTACAAGTTGTAGTGGTGGGGAGAGATCCAGATATGATGGTGGATCACTACGATAGATGGTGGTTAATGGCTAGAAATTAAAGAACATCCAATTCGATCTACTACTTATGGAACTGTGTTTTTGTAGTAAAGATGGTTCTAGTTATTTAGGGTTTTGGATTTTCTAAATGCGTGCTAATTTCTGAACTATATTGTTTCTTGTATCTTAAAAAACTTGGTGTGTTACTTGGTTGATGAATTATAAAAGAAGAAATGTTGAATATGAATTTATTCTCTGTTAAAAAAAACTAAAAATCCTAAACCCTAAACCCTAAACTAAAACAAGAACCCCACCTAAACCCAAAACCTACCACCACATCTAAAACACTAACTGAACCCTAAACTAAACCCACAAACTACCATCCCACCCTAAACCTCCAAACCATAAACCACCATAAACCTAACCCTGACCCTAAACCCTAAACCCTAAACCTAGAACCAAAATAAATAACTAAAATAAAGAAAATAAAACTAAACATAAAAAAATAAAAATACAATAAGATAAAACTTAAATTAAAATCAAACCTAAACTAAACCAAAGCCTAAACCTAAATATAAAAAATAAAAATATAAACTAAACTAAAATTAAATAAATAGACCAAACATAAAATAAAATAAACTTAAATAAAATATAAACATAAAACAAAATAAAATAAACCTAATATAAAATAAAATAAAACTAAATAAAAAAACCTACAAAATAAACATTAAAACTTAATAAATAAAATAAAATGTAAACCCTAAACTAAAAAAACTTAAACCTCATAAATAAAATAAAATTAACTAAACTAAACTAAAATAAACCTAAAACCTAAAAATAAACTAAACTATACTAAATAAATAAAATAAATACATTAAAATAAACCTAAACTCAAACTAAAAATAAAACCCAAAATAAACCTGAATAAAGACATAAACTTAAACTTAAACCTAAAAAAAACCTAAACCAAAAAATAAAATAATAACTAAACTAAAAAATAAACATAAAACCAACCTACTAAAATAAACTAAAAGACCTAAACTAATAAATAAACCTCAAAAATAAACTAAACTACATAAAATAAAAAATAAAAATAAACCTAAAATAAATTAATGTAACTAAACCTGTTGGTTTAGATTTTTAAAAACCTGACCACAAACCTAAATCTAGGCCACTATCCTGGGCTAAACCCCAGGCACTAAAACCTGGGCCCCAGAGGCAGTGAGCCAGGCCCTAAACCCTGGGTGGCCCAAAGACCCTAGATCAGCCACCCCAGAACTGGGCTTTAAGTGACACCCACTACTGGTGACAAAACTACCCTGGGCTTACAACCCAAGACCATGGGCCCTGAGGCAGTGCTGGGCCCTAAAAACCACATGAGCCTAGGCCTAAACTGAGACTAAACAAACTGAAACACACTTGAACCAAGAAAAACTGAGCTCTAAATAAAATAAATGGTAACCCAACCTAAATAAAACTAATTAATAAAAAACATAATCTAAAACCTAAACTAAACAAAATAAAATAAAATTAAAATAAAACAAACTAAAATAAGATAAATAAAACATAAACTAAACTAAAAAAATAAAATAAGCCCAAGATTATAAAATCTAAAAAAAAAAACTAAAAAAATAAAATAAAATAATAATACTATAATAAAATAAAATTAAAACTAAATAAAGACCTAAACCTATAAAATAAATAAAAATAAATAAAAAATTAAACAAAACTAAACTAAAATAAACTTAAAATAAAAATAAGAAAATAAAATAAAATAAACTAAAATAAATAACAACTAAACCTAAACTTATGATAAACTAAACCTAAACATAAACCTAAACTAAATAAAATAAAATAAACAAAAAAATAGACTAAACTAAAAAAATAAAATATAAACCTTAACCTAACTTAAACAAATTTAAAATAAAATAATAAATAAAATAAAAATAAACTCAACTAAAGTAAACCTAAACCTAAGCTAAAAGAAAACTTAAAATAAACCTAAAATAAAATCAAAACCTAATCTAAATAAAATATAAACCCATACCTAAAATAAAATAAAACCTAAACTAAAGAAAAAACTCTAAAATAAATAACATAAACCTAAACCTAAAAATAAACTAAAATAAAACCTAAGATAAATAATTAAAATCCTACAAAATAAAAAATAATAATAAAAATAAACTAAACCTGGTTTGCTTAATTTAAAAAACCTAAACTAACCTCCCTATGCCTGCAAAGACTATAACCCTACCCTCTCAACCCTTAAAACCCTAAACCCTAATCACTGACTCTAACTAAACCCAAAACCACCACCACTGACCTGACCTCCACCACAGCATAAACTTTAAACCTAACCCTACCCTACCCCACCACCTAAAAGTGGCTAAATAAATTTAAAACCTAAACCCTAAAACCATAACTATTAAACATATAAGAACCCTACTTAATAATAAATAAACTAAACTAATAAAACTAATAAACTAAAATATAATAAATAAAACTAAACTAACTAAATAATAATAATTAACTAAAAAAAATAACTAACTTAAAACTACATAATTCTTTAATAATACATAATGACTAACCCAATAACTAAATTAGTGACTAAATAACATAATAAACTAAAATTAATAAATTGTAAATAACTAATAAATAACTAATAATAATATAATAACTAAAACTAAATAACAAACTAATAAACTAACTAAAATAATAATAAACTAACTAAATAATAATAACTAAAACTAATAATAAAACTATAAAAAACTAATAAACTAAAATAAAATAACCAAAACAAAACTAATAAACTAATAATAAACTAAACTAAATAAATAATAACTAAGATAATAATAATAATAATTAACTATAAATAAACTAAATAATAAATAAAACCTAAATAAATAAAAAACCTAATTATAATAAACAAACATAATAAACTAACTAATTATAAAGTAATAAACTAAAATAATAATAAAATAACAATAATATAAAAACTAATAATAAAAAAAACTCTAAATAATAATAAAACTAAACATTAAAACTAAATTAATCTAATAATAATAATAACTAAATAAATAACTAAACCAAACTAAACTAGCACTAAACTAAGTAAACTAATAAATAATAATTAACTAAATAAAAATTAACTAATAAAACTAATAATAATTAACTAATAATAATAAACTAATAATAACTAAACTAACTAAATAAATATCTAATAACTAAACTAACTAAAACTAATAATAATAATAATAATAGAAATAATAATAATAATAATAATAATAATATTAATAATAATAATAATAATAAAAATAATAATAATAATAATAAAACTAAATAAACTAAACACTAAACCCCAAACCTAAATTAATAAAACTAATAATAATAAAACTAATAATAACTAAACTAAAGTAAAATAACTAATAACTAAACTAATAAACTAATAATAATAACTAAACAATTATAAAACATAATAAACTAAAATAAAACTAAATAAAACTAAAAATAACTTAATAAATAATAAATAGTAAATTAAAAAACCTAATAATAATAAAAAAATTAAAAGTAATAATAAACTAAATAAAACTAATAAGAAATAACTAATTACCTAAAACTAATAAATAATAAACTAAACTAATAATAATATAACTAATAGATAATAAATTAAAATAATAATAAAATTAAAGTAATAATAAACTAAATAAAACTAATAAGAAATAACTAATTACCTAAAACTAATAAATAATAAACTAAACTAATAATAATATAACTAATAAACTAACTAACTAAACTAAATAATAATAATAAACAATAATAATAACCTAAAATGTAAACCGAAATTAAATTTTAAACATAAACATAAACCTAAAAATAAAATAAAATAAAAGATAAAAACTAATCTAAATTAAAATAAATAAAAAGCTAAACTAAACCAAAAAATAAGATATTCCTAAAAATAAAAAACCTAAATAAAATAAAACCTAAATTCAAAACAAGAAATACCTAAAATTAAATAAGATTCAAACTAAATAAAAGCTAAAATTACAAAAATAAACCTAAAAATAAAACCTATTCCATAAACTAAGAAAACCTAAACATAAAATAAACAAAATAAAACTAAACCTAAACAAAAACAAACTAAATAAAAAATAAATAACCCAAAATAGACTAAAATAAACCTCAAAATAATAAACCTAAATAAAATAAAAGTAAACATAAAATAAAAAGAAAATAAACATAAAATAAAATAAAATAAAAACTAAAACAAAAAAACAAACCTAATATTATATAAAAAATGAATCCTAAACCCTAAACTAAAAAAAAATCAAAACCTAAAATAAAAAAAAAACCTAAACCTAAACCTAAACTTAAACTAAATAAAAAAAACTAAAAATAAACCTAAACCTAAACTAAAAAATTAAAACTAAACTAAAAACCTAAAACCCCAACTTAAAACCTAAACTTAAATCTAAAAATAAAAAATAAAATCCATACCTAAAAAATAAAATAAGAATAAAACTAAATTGAAAAGTAATCCTAAACCTAAGCGTGAACCTATAAAATATAATTATAACCTAAACTTAACCCTAAAAATAAAAAATAAAATCAAAACCTAAAAAATAAAACAAAAATAAATCTAAACTAAAAAATAAACCTATACTTAAACTTAAATAATCATCTAAAATAAAAAACTTAAATTAAAATAAAAAAGCTAAAATAAATAAACTAAAATAAATAAAATAAAATAAACCTATAAAAATAAAATAAAGTAAACTAAAACAAAAAATAAACAAAGTAAACATAAACCTATTTGTTTGCTTATTTTAAAAAATAAAAAAATAAAATAAAACTAAACCCTAAAACCCTACCAAACAAACCCTAAATTAACCCAAACCCAACCAAAACCCTAAACCCTAAAACCTGTAACCCCAAACTAAACCCTAACCAACCCTAAACCTAAACTAAACCCTTGATCCTACACTAAATCTAAACTAAAAAATAATTAAAAATAAAATATATAAAAAAATATAAACATGGATATAAATAAAATAAAATAAAATAATATTAGATAATGTAAAATAAAATAAATAAAACTTAACTAAACTAAAAATAAAATAATAAAACTAAAAACTTAAATAAAAAAACCTATCTAAATAAAAAAAATACTAAAATAAAATAAAATAAAAAACTAAATAAATCTAAACTTAAAAATAAACCTAAAAAACTATTCCTAAAGTAAAAAGACCTAAACATAAGATAAAACAAAATAATACTCTAAACATAAGATTAAATAAACTAACCTAAAATAAATAAAACCTAAAATAGGCATAAAATAAACCTAAGAATAAAAAACTTAAATAAAATAAAAACCGTTCACCAAATAAAAATAAAATAAACCTAAAATAAAATAAAAAGAACTAAATAATATCATAAACCTAAAAAATTATAGCTAAAAATAAATAAAACATAAAACATAATCCCTAAACTAAAAAAACCTAAACTTATAATAAAAATGAAATAAACAAAATAAAATAAACCTAAACCTAAACTAAAATAAAACATAAAACCTAAAAAAAATAAAATAAAACCTAAAATCTAAACCATAAAATTAAAAATAAAACCTAAACCTAAAATAAAATGAAAATAATACACAACTAAACATAAACCTAAAAAAACCTAAAACCTAAAAATAAACTAAAATAAAACCTAAATTAAAGAAAATAAAATAAAACTAATATAAAATAAATAATACTAGATAAACCTAAACTTTTTTTTTTGAAAACCTAAACCCTACTAAACCCTCCATAACTAAACCCTAAAAAAACCTAAACTAAACCCTACCAAAACCACAAACTAAAACCTGCTACACTAAACCCAAAAACCTAAAATCTAAAACCTAAACCTAAATTAAATAAAACCTAAATAAAATTAAAAAAGCTAAATAAAATAAAATAATTAATAAAGTAATAAAACTAATATAAAATAAGTAAAAAACCAAATTAAACTTGAAAATAAAATAAACATAAGAAAAAAAAACCTAAATAAAATAACGACTAAACATAAAATAAAAACCAAATAAACCAAAAATAAAATAAAATAAATACTACATAAAAACCTAAACCTAAAAATAAATAAAAAACAAAACCTAAATCTTGAACTAAAGAAAAAAATCTAAACCTAAAATAAAAATAAAATAAACCTAAACTTAAACAAAAATAAACTAAACTAAAATAAATAAAACCTAAACCTAAACCTAAAATAAAGTAGATCAAAACCTAAACCTAAGCTAAATAAAATAAAATTAACTAAACCTAAACCTAAACTAAAAATAAAACCTAAAATAAACCTAAAATAAAACCTAAAATGTAATCCTAAAATATAAAATAAAACTAAAATCTAAACCTAATAAAAACTACCTAAAGAATAAGATAAAATAAAACTAAACTAAAAAATAAACATAAACCTAAACCTAAACCTAAAAAATAATAAAAAAACTAAAATTAATAAAGATAAAATAAGTTAACTAAACTAAATAAAATTAAAATAAACCTAAATAAAATAAAAAAAACTAAATACCAAACCTACTGGTTTACTTTTTAAAACCCTCTACTGACCCTACCAACCCTACCCCAAACCCTAAACCATAAGCTGACCAACACTACCATAAACCCTAAACCCTACCCTGACCTAAACTCCCTAAACCATAAACTTTAAACTACAAAATCTTCCAAACCTGGGCTATAATCTCTAAAATAAACTAAACCCTGCACCATTATAAACCTTAATAACCCTAACTAACCCTCCCTAAAAACTCTAAACCCTAAAGCTAAATTCTGAACTGACCTCAAACCCTAAACCTCAAAAAAATTACCTAAACCTGACCCTCCACCCTAAAACCTAAAAAACCTGACCTAGACTGACCTCTAAATAAAAAACTAAATATAATACCTAAACTAAAGAATAAAAATAAAATAAAATAAAAACACTAAAACTAAACCTAAACCTCAAAATAAAATAAACTAAAATAAAATAAATAAGAACCAAAATTAAACTAAAAAATAAAATAAAACAAAAATAAAAAAACATAAAATAAAAGAAAAAGTAAACATAAAAAAAAGGAAAATAAACTTGAAATAAAATAAAACAAAAATTTAATAAAAACTAAAACTGAAAAAATAAAATTAAAATAAAACCTAAACTAAATAAAAAAATAAAACCTAAACCCCAAAGTAAATTAAATCATAAACATTAAATAAAAATAAAATAAATAAAATAAAATGATCCTAGACCTAAACAAAATTAAACTAAGCTAAAATAAATAAAACCTAAACCTAAAATTAAAATAAACTAAACCCAACCTAAACCTAAACAAAATAAAATATAATAAACTAAAAATAAACCTAAATGTAAACTAAAAATTAAAAAAAAATAAAGCTAAAATAAAATCCAAAACCCTAAACTTAAAAAAATAAAATTAAATTATAAACCTAAACTGAAAAATAAAAATAAAACTTAAACCTTAAAAATAAAATATAAAATAAAACTCAACTAAAAAATAAACCTAAACTTAAACCTAAAAAATAAGCTAAAATCAAAAACTAAACAAAAAATAAAAAACTAAATAAAATAAAATAAAAATAGTAAACTAAAATATAAAAAAACTAAATATACTACATAATCCTAAGCTTTTTTAATTAAAACCATAAACTCAAAATCCTAAACACCAAATCCTAAGCCCTAAACCCTAAACCCTAAACCCTAAACCCTAAACTCTAAACCCTAAACCCTAAACCCTACCCTCCAAACTCTAAACTTAACCTAAACCACCTTAAAAGCATAAATCCTAAAACCCTAAATCCTAAACCCTAAATCCTAAACCCTAAACCCCAAACCCTAAACCTAAACCTAAACACTAAGAATGGGTAGAACCTTGATGACAGGAACTTCATTGTCAACCAGGCTCAATCTAGCTCTGGAAGTGGAGGCGAAGGTGGATGCAGTGGTTATCCTAATAGTGGTGGGGTATCTTGAGGTGTTGGTGGATATGGAGGTGGTGGTCAGAGCATTGGTGGTTATGGAGGCAGGAGGAGCGATGAAGGTTACAACCATGGTGGTGGCGAAGGGAGAGATTAGGGATATGATGGTTGATCCCATTACTCGAGATCCCAGGGTGGTTTGATTGGGACTAAAGAAATTGAAGAACGGTCCATCCGATCTACTGCTTATAAAACTATGTCTTTATAGTAGAGATGATTTAAGTTATCTATGTTTTTTGATTTGCTCTATGCGTGCTCATTTTTTATCTATGTAATCACTTGTGCTATAAAAAACTTGTGTGTTACTTGGTTGATGAAATAAAAAAAAAGAAATGTTGAATCTAAATTTGTTCTCTATTAAAAAAAACTAAAAACCCTAAAAACTAAACTAAAACCTAAAACCTAAACCTAAAACCTAAACCCGACAATTTGCTAGATCCTTTTGCTGTGCTAGTTGAATCTTTGTTGACGCATTTGGATTTGACTTTTTGGTTTTTGGTGTTGGTAGCTGCCTTTCAACCCCTTTTGAGTGGTTGTTTTGTCTTCTGGTGATTTGCACTAGCTACAACTTATGTTTCCTTCAGTTGATGGTTTCATTTCTAAGTTATTTAGTCATTTGTGGTTGCTCACCCTAGTTAAGCTTGGTGACTACGTATTGTTGGGACTTTGTCTTGAGGGCTCCTATCATTATTTTGTTGGGTGTTTCACTATTAATTAGCATTGTGCGGTGCTGCGATGGCTAGTTAGTTTTCCCTAGTTTAGATCTTAGATGGGTATTTGGTTAATGGCTGTTGTTGGTGATCTAACATTGTTTTGGCCTCTCTTTAGGTTATTATGATTAGTTTATTATGGTTTTTGTTTGGTGGTTTGGCTGCTAGCCAGGTGCTCTTTATTTAATGGTGATGGATCTGGAACTCTATGAACTACTAGCCCTGGATGTTTGCTTATATTAGGTATGTTAGCTATGATGGCTTTGATGTTACTCACCTCTTCTCTCTGGTTAATAGCATTACATATGTATTGTTTCCCCTTAAGATGATCCTAACTTAGCCTAAGCCTTCTCTTTCTCAACTCTCTCATTTTCCTCTCTTTATCCTTATCCTTTTTAGTATGATTTTTTTCCTTTGTAGTGTTTTGCAGATGTTTTTTACATGTTGGAACTTTATAGAGGGAATGGTTGTTGATCAGTCAACCTATGTATTATTGTTATGGATCTTGCTTATCTTGCTTTCTTAACAGAATCATGAACTTCTACTGACTCATCCTTATTCTATTTTTAGGATTTTCTTTAGTATTAGTGTGTGTTTTTTTCTCTTATGCTTTATGGGCATTGTATTTGCTCTTTTATTTTATTTTCTTTTTCTAATGTACTTAGATGGGGGTTTAGCTCTCTAGGTTTCTTGTAGCTCTGAGAGTAGTAGAATTTTAGAGCTTTACCTCTTTTAAGGACATTATATCTTTTCCATTTATGGTAATAAAATTCTAGCTTTTACAAAAAAGATACCCTAAACCCTAAACAACCCTAACCCATAAAACCCTAAACCCTAAACACTAAACCTAAAACTTAAACCCTAAACCCTAAACCCTTAACCCTAAACCCTAAAACCCTAAATCCTAAACCCTAAACTAACCCTAAATGCTAAAGCCTAAAACACTAAGCCCTAAACCATAAACCCTAAACCTTAACCCTAAACCCTAAACCCTAAAAGCATAAAACCTAAACCCTAAACCCTAAACCATAAACCCTAAAACTTAAACCCAAACTTAACCCAAAGTAACTAAATAAATTAAAAAAATAAACCTAAACCCAAAAATAAAATACACCTAAACCTAAACCTAAACCCTAAGAATGGGCAGAACCTTAATGGTAGGAACATCACCGTTAAGTAGGTTCATTCTAGATATGGCAGTCGAGGTGAAGGTGGAGGTGGATTATCAGTGGTGGTGGGGCGATGAGGTGTTGGTGGATATAGAGTCTGGTGGAGCAATGGTGGTTATGGAGGGGGGAGGAGCCACGACAGTTACATCCATAGTGGTGGAGGAGGGAGAGATTAGGGATATGATGGTGGACCCTGCTACTCGAGAGGTCGGGGTGGTTCAGATGGGAACTGGAGAAACTAAAGAACGATCATTCCGATCTGCTGCTTACGAACTATGTCTTTATAGTAGAGACAGTTCTAGTTATCAAGGGTTTTTGGTTTGCTCTATGTGTGCTCATATTTTATCTATGTCATCGCTTGTGTCTTAGAAAACTTGGTGTGTTACTTGATTGATGAAATCAAATAGAAGAAATGTTGAATCTAAATTTGTTCTCTATTAAAAAAACTCAAAAACCCTAAACCCTAAACTAAAACCTGAACCCTAAACCCTAAACCTACAACTGTAAACCCTAAACCCTAAACCCTAAACACTAAATGTTAAACCTTAAACCCTAAACACTAAAACCTTAAACCCTAAACCCTTAACCCTAAACCCTAAACCCTAAACCCTAATTCCTAAACCCTAAAACCTACCACTCACCCACACCTAAACCCTAAACCTCCACTAAACCCAAACCTGACTAAAATAAAACCTAAAATATAAATAATAAATAAAATAAATAATAATAAAATAATAAAATAAAACTACCAAACTAAACTAAACCTAAATATAAAATAAACTAAAATAAAATAAATAAAACTAAATTAAATTAAAATAAATAAACCTAAGAATAAAACCTAAAATAAAATAAAATAAATAAATATAAAATAATAACCTAAACCTAAAATAATACCAAATAAAACCTAACACTAAACTAAAAATAAACCTAGTAAAAATAAAATAAAATAAAATCAAATAAAACCTAAACTAAAATAAACTAAACTAAAATAAATAAAACCTAAACATACTTAAACAAAATAAAAAATCAACTAAAACCTAAAAAAACTAAAAAAAATAAACCTAAAATAAAATAAAACCTAAACCCACTTAAAATATAAAATAAAACCTCTAAACCTAAAAATAAAAGATAAAACTCAACTAAAAATAAACCTAATCCTAAATAAAAATAAAATAAAATAAACTAAATTAAAATAAATAAACCTAAAATAAATAAACTAAACTAAATAAAAATAAAATAAAATAAACTAAAATAAATAAAATAAACTAAATACACCACTACTGGTTTACTTAATTTAAGAAAAATAAGAAACCCTAAATCCTAAACCTAAAACTAAAATTAAAACCTAAACATACTAAACCCTTACATTACCCCCAAACCACAAACCTAAATCTTAAACCATAAACCCTAAACCTAAACCCTAAACTCTAAACCCTAAACCTAAAATCCTAAACTTAAACCTAAAGTAACTAAATAAATTAAATAAACCTAAATAAAACCTAATAAATAAACTAAACCTAATCCAAGAATGGTATCTCCCATGGAGGTCATGATTATTTCTGTTTGGTACTGTTGAGCTTTGGTTGCCCTCTAGTTTTGGTGGCTCTCTCCTCTTGTTGGTCTCTTATTGTGTTGGTTTTAGGATGGTCTAGTGATTGGGCGAGCTTACTTGTTTTCCTTTTCCTAACTTTTTTTTTTTGTGAAGGTTTATTGGATGGTGGTTGCTTGATGGTTGGGGTCTTTTCCACCTTTGCTTTCATTTTAGCTATATGGCATCTTGATTATTGGTTGAGAGCATGGGATTTGTTCCTTCACAGGTTGAGTTACTCTCTCTAGAGTTACCTACCATCTAGTTTTGTTCCCCTTTTATTTTTTTGAAGTTTTTTTATTTTGTTAATTTGGATGGCCCATTATCATTTCATTTCTTATGGGATAAACTTGTATGTGGTTTTTGTCTATTCTGCTCTATTGCTATTTCTAATTCTTGTTAATATGGTTGGGTGGGTGGCCTTGATGGTTGGCGGTGATGTTGGATCTACAAAATTTTTGGTTCTTTACCTTTGGTCTTTGTTTATTTTGGGTGGCTTTGATGGTGGCTATTTCTTGTCTATCTTGTTTGGTTGGTTTCTTTACTCTAGTTTGGTTTGTATGTTTGTTGATTAGTTGCTTATTTAATCTTGATGATAGATCGAACTTGGCTAGCTCTTTTTGTTGGTTTTGGTTTAATAAGTTGGCTATGATGGTTGGGATGTTTCCCTATTATCCTTTTAGTAACCATATGTGATTGTAACCCTTCTTTGGATGCTCACATATCTTGTTATGAGATGAATGTGACCGAGCCTTATCTAAGAATTTTATCATTTTGTTCCTTTTATGTACTTAGCTTGTCTTTATTTCTAGATGCTTATCTCTATATTAAGTTATTTGTAGGTTTGTGTTAGGTTTGGGGTGGTAGGTCGTTTGTGCATCTCTTAGAAGATTTTGGGATATAGATGGCTTTATTCTTGGAATTTTGTGTTATTTCTTTCTTAGTTTTTGTATTTTCTTTCTTTTGCTTTGGTTTTCTTGTAATAGGTAAGGTATTTACCTCTTTAGGCTAATTATAGCTCTCTGAGTTGTAGTTATTTTAAGGACCTTTTATCCCTTTCTTTCTAGCATTAAAATTCTCCCACTTTTGATTTAAAAAGAACCTTAAGAATGGGCAAAACCTTGATGGAAGAAACATCACTGTCAACTAGGCTCAGTCAAGATCTGGTGGTGGAGGTGAGGCCGAGGCGATGGTTTTCATGGTGGTGGTGGGGGATCTAGAGGTGCTAGTAGATATGGATGTGGTGGTTAGAGTAGTGGTGGTTATGGAGGCAGGAGGAACAACGGAGGTTATAACCATGGTGATAGCGGAGGATCGGAGATATGATGGTGGATCACTACTCAAAAGGCCACGTGGTTTTGATGGGAACTAGAAACTAAAATTGGCCAATCGATTTATTTATGGAACTATGTCTTTATAGTAGAGATGTTCTAGTTATCTAGGGTTTTAATTTCTCTATGCATGCTCATTTTTTTATCTATGCCTTGTATTTTAGAAAACTTGGTGTGTTACTTGGTTGATGAATTTGAAAAGAAGAAATGTTGATTCTAATTTGTTCTGTTAAAAAATAAATAAACCCTAAACTAAACTAAACCTAAAATAAACCCTAAACCCTAAACCCTAAACCATAAACCTAAACTAAACCCTAAAACCCCAACTAAACTAAACCCCTAAACCCCTAAATTGGGGCCATGCCTTTCCCTCGCTTCACGGTGTTCAAGAAACCCTCATTTCTTTGGCTTTTCCATGGATTTGATGATCTTCATTGGTAAGGCTCTCATTCCTTGGCCTTTGGCGATTCCCTCTTTTCCACTAGTTTGAATGGTATCTTGGAGTCAGATCTGGTGTCTAGAAAGGCTAAATTGATGCCTAAAGCTGCTCCTCCTAGGACTAATGATTTCTTGGGTAAATCTAAGGTTGCTTCTTCTAAATCCTTCAAAGATGCCTTATCTGGTAAAGATGCTTCAGCCTCCCATTTTTGATTAATCTTGTTCATACAATGTTTAAAGCTCCCAATAATGTGTCTAATTTGGATATTGAGAAACTTGTTGAGCCTTATGCTTTTACTCGATTGCCAAATTTTTTTCTAATATGGATGATATTCAATTTTTCTTTCATGATTTAAAGCTTTCCTGTGTTTTATTGGTTTGTTGGATGGTCATCATGTCCTCATAAATTATCTAATGATCTTGACTATAGCGATTTTCCTCTCGATCTTATTATGTTAAAATTGTCAAATGCTTATCCTTAAATAGACTCCTTTTTTGACATTCAAGAAGAATCTCCTATAGTGATGGTTTGGATTGCTTTGTCTAATTTTAGGATTCATTTTGTTAATTATCAATTTCTTCATTATGGTTGGGTCTATTTTTGGTAGACCTTTACAAATTGATGAAGCAACCATGGCTAAATCTCACCCTTCTATTGCTAGTATCCTTATTGATATTAATGTTATAAAGAAGTTTCCTAAGGAGAATTGAATAGGGTCCAAAAAGTATGGGTACTTTCAACTGGTTGAATTTGAAAACCTTCCTTTTGCAATCCTTTGCAAAACCCTTGGCCATGTCTTTTTTGATTGTTTCATTACTAATCCTCAACTTAGAAAAAAATTTATTAAAAATCCTAAGCTGATTGATCAACCTAGAGATCTTTTAACTAATAAAAATAAAAGTTTTATTTCTTCTAAAAGATAAAGATGTTGCTGATTGAATTTTTTAACTTGAGAATGCTTTTGAAAATGTTTCTAAAATGATGATGATGCTTTGAATGGTAATTTTTTGATCCTATGCTTTCTAGAAATATTCAAGATGATGTTATTCGATTTTGGTTTCCTCTAATAAATATTGTTGTGATATAGCTCTTGAAAATTTTAAAGATAATGTCTTTCTTTCTGATTTTCCAGAACCTTTAAAAGAAAATGATGATTTTAATTCTTTTAATATGGAAGTTGTTGATGGTTTGGATAAGATGGATGTTGTGCAACCTTCTTCTTGTTTGCTTAACAAATCTATTTTTGTTCCTTCTTTAACTATTATTTCTGATGATGTTTTTCCTAAGGTTTCTTCTCAATTAATGGATACTAATGTTTTAGTGCCTTTTCAATTGGATTCTCCTACCAAATATATAGTTATTAAGAGTTTTAATGCTCCTTATAATGATGAATCTTTGGGAATGAAACTGGTTCTCAAACTATTTTTGTGAAAAAGAAAAAATAGTTCAAAAATTTTCCTCCTAAAGTTTGCAGATCGACTCAATCTTCTTCATCTTCTTTGCCTAATAAGAATTAATGTTTAATATTTTTTAAATGTTCGGGCATTGGTACTCTTGCTATTAGGAATAGGATTAAGAACCTTTGTAGGGTTTATAATGTCAATTTCTTGGTTATTCTTGAACCTCTTATTTTTTTCTTCTAAAATTATGCATGCGGCTAGAATGATTGGTTTCTCCAATTATTTTTTTAACAATAGCAATAAGATTTGGTTATTTTGGAATAATTCTCTTTCTATTAATGTCATTAATGATTTTCATCAAGTTGTAAATGTGGATATTTCTTTTGGTGATTATCATGCTTTTGGCTCTTTTGTTTATGCTTGTAATATGATTGAGAGGAGGATTCTTTGGGATCAATTATCTACTTTTACTTCTACTGTTATTGATTCTTGGATTGTTGGTGGGGATTTCAACAAGGTCCTTTCTGTGAATAAAAGAAAAGGGGGTTCTTCGCTGAATTTACATTTTATGGAAGATTTTTTGAAACTGTTCTTGGAGTGTAATCTACATGATGTTGGTTTTATTGGCTCTCGTTTCACTTGAAATAATCATAGACTTTGGAAACGTTTGGATCATGCCTTTTTTTAATAATTTTTGGTTAAATCATTGGCCTTTGACTTTCGTTGAGCACCTTAGTAGAACTCTCTTAGATCACACTCCTCTTTTGATTTTTATTAAGGATGTTGTTCATAACAATAATGTTATTTAAAATTTTTTTTTTCAAAATATGTGGTTGCAAGATAGTGGCTTTCTTGATGCTATTGCTTCTAATTGGTATGCTCCTCTTGCTCACGATGATTACGCTTTTGGTATGAAGAGATTTTTTAACTAAAAAAGGCTTAAGCATCATATTAATTGGTGGAATAAATTATTTCAAAATCTTTTGATAATATCAAGAACATGGAACAATAGGTGAAAGATTTGGAAGAACTTGTTATTAATGATTCCTCTTTTGTCTAACCTTGTGAAGCTAAAGATAATCTCACTAAGTTAGATATAGAGGAAACCTCTGGAGACAAAAGCCTACTTCTAAACATCTTTTTTGAGGGGAAAGAAACTAAATATTTTCATGCTTTGGTTATGAAAAGGAGTTCTTGGGAAAATTCATAAAATCAAGAATTCGATGGTTCTTGGATCACCAAAAAGAGGATATTTTTTTTTGCTATTAACTATTTTAAAGATCTTTTAAATAAAAATTATCACCTTGACCAGTTATCTAACCCCTCTATCATTTCTTCTATTATGTCTCTTGAGGATAATGATTGCTTGGTTTCTCCTCCTTCGGATGAGGAAATTTTTAATATTCTTAATGGTATGAATGTTAATTCTGTTGCAGGATCGGATGGCTATTCTACTTTATTCTTCCAAAAAGCTTGGTTTATTATTAAATTTGATCTTGTTAATGCCATGAGGATTTCTTTCTTTGGAACTCTAATCTAAATACTTCACTTCTACAAATATTATTCTTATTCCCAAGAAAGATAATCGACTTCTAAATTTTAGAATGATTTTAAACCTATTAGTCATTGTACTTTCTTTATTAAATTGATTTCTAAAACTAATTCATGATCTAAATGTAAAAACTATAGGTGGCAATTTACTTTTCAAGCTTGATATTACCAAAGCTTATGAAAACATTTCTTGGGATTTTGTTAACATCATTCGATCTTTATTTGGTTTCTCTACTAAATTTATCTCTTTGGTTAACAATATCATTTGTAATGTTTGGTTCTCTTTAGTTATAAATGGTGAAAACTTTAGCTTCTTTAAGTCTTCCCAAGGTATTAGACAAGGTGATCCTCTTTCTCCATCACTTTTTATTATTGCTATTGAATATTTGTCTCGTTGGCTTAATTTTTTGTTTGGGAAGAATTCTATCATGTATTTCAAGAATCTTGGTGGTTTGGCTATATCCCACTTAAGTTTTGCTGATGACTTCATTATATTTTGTAATGGCTCATTACAATATGTTAAAAAATTGAAGGTGTTTTTGAATAAGTTTGAAAAGGAAAGTGGCCTCTTGATTAGTACTCAGAAAAGTTGTTTTATCTCCTTTGTTTCTATTTTTGCTCATAGAATCAATAGAATAAAGGATATTACTGGATTTTCTCATCAATGTCTTCCTATCAAGTATTTAGGTTCTCGTTTATACGTGGTCCTAAGAGGTCTCACCTTTTGATGAGGTTATCGAACATTAGAATAAGATTTCTACCCTTGAATTTCATATTTTATCTTTTGGTGGCAGATTAATTATTAAAAGTATTATTTACTCTCTTCCTTTTTATTTGCTACTTAATATTGTTTCTACTTCTCTTATTATTATGTGGATTGAAAGGCTTTTTAATAATTTTTTTGGGGCTCAAGTCTTTCGGCCAAAAGATTTCATTGGCCCTCTTGGAATAACATGTGTGGTACTTTATTTGAAGGTGGTCTTGGCTGTAGGTCCTTGTTGGATTCCACTAATGGTTTTTATTTTAAACTTTGGTGGAATTTTAGGAAGAATGTTAGTCTTTGGGCTAATTTTATGAATTTTAAATACTGAAGAGGTAAACATCCTTTAACTTGTAGCTATAAGCATGGTGACTCTATTGGTTGGAAATGCCTTTGTGCTATTAAATGGAAAGCTAATTCTCTCATTTTCTAGGGTATTAATAGTGGCTCCTCTTTCTTTTGGCAAGATAATTGGATGGGGGAATCCTCTATTGATTCTATGCTTAATACTCACTCTACTTCTTCTTTGAAAGTTAAGCATTTTATTTTAAATGGTGATTGGAATCATTCTCTTTGTCGACTTGATTCGATTTCATTTGTAATAATATCACCAAGATTCCTATTGATGGTATATTATTTTGATCAAGTTTTTACCAGCATTTCTAGTAATGGTGATTTTTCCTTTAAAGATACTTGGCACCATATTAGAGATAATAAACCCTCTTCTATCTTTTTTAAGATTTGGAATAACATTATTCCTACCTCTTATTCTATTCTTGTTTGGAGGATTTTAAGGGATTTTATTGCTGTTGATTCTTTACTTTTGGAGAAAGGTTTTTATCTTCCTTCTAAATGCTTGTTTTGTTTTCATATTGAGAATGTTAGCCATGTTTTTGTTAATGGTGCTATTGCCTCTAAAGTTTGGAATTTGTATGAGGAATTATTCAGCATTAGTTCTTTTAGTAGTAATTTTACCTTAATGTAGCTCCTTAACTCTTACTTTCTTAATACTGTCAAAGGGTATATCAAAATTATTGTGGTTGTTACTTTGATTTGGTTCATTTGGCATGAAAGAAATGATGATAAACATCATAATGTGTCTATGATTTATAAGAGGATTATTGATAGGACTAAAGAAAAAAAAAAGTTTCTTTACATAAGGCTGTGCTTCTTAATGGTACTAATTTTAGAGGTTGCATATTTGTTGCTTCTAAATTGGGATTTAAGTTCCTTATTGTGATATGCCTCCTTATAAAATCATTTGCCTCTTAAAATTAACACTAATAGCTCTATTACACTTAACAAATATGGTTGTGGTGGTATTTTTCATAATAATCTTGGGAGTATTATCTTGGCTTTTGCACTTAACAAATCTGGCTGTGGTGGTATTTAACGTAATAATCTTCAGAGTATTATCTTGGATTTCTGCACTCCTTTCTCTACTACTTCTATTATTGTGGCTAAACTAATGGTTGTTTATCAATCTCTTAAGCTTTGTTTGGAGAAGAATTTTCCTTCCATTTGGTTGGAATCTGATACTGAGATGGTTGTTACTATGATCAACTCAAATCACAACGGTAATGCTCAATTTTTCATAATAATCTTTTTGGAGTTGGGAATTTAAAGGACTTTATGTTCCAATGATAATATTCTAAAGAAATGAAAAGGCCTTTCTAACTTAGATAAAGCTGGTTTGCCTAATGTCAGATTTACTTAATTTTATTTTCTCCTTCTATGATGGTGGTTGCTATCCCTTGTTCTTGGTTGACTTTGCTGCTTAGTGCATTTCTATGAGGTTTGTTGTCAATGATGGCTGGGATGTTCCTTTTTTCCTTTTTGGTTGGGCTTTTTTTGTGATTGTAACCTTTCTTCTGGAGGTTTGGCTCACAAAATTTGGTTTCCCCATAATCAGCCTGAACCTTTCTTTCATTCTTCATCCCTTCCTTTTTTTTCTTCCTTGATCTTTCTCTTACTTTCCTTTTTGCAGGTCTTTCTTGTTTTCTTTGCAGACGCTTGAGCTTGTGGCTTCTACTGCTCTCCCTCTCTTGTTATTCTCTTTGTGGTCATTGGATGTTTCTTTTTTGCTTTTGTTTTGTTGCTCTTTTTCTTAGGTTTTATTTTCTTTCTTGCTTCTTGTTGTAATAGTTTGGGGAATTTTCTCTCTAGGTTGATTGTATCTCTTAGAGCGTTAGTTTTAAGGATTTTCCCCTCTTAAGGAATTTTGAACTCCTTTGTCGCATTGAAATTTCTCCCCACTTGGGGTTTTATCAAAAAAAAAAAAAACAAAATCCTAAACCATAAACCCCAAACCTTAAACCCTAAACCCTAAACCTTAAACTAACCCTAAACCCTAAACCCTAAAAAGCTAAAAACCAAAACCTAAACTAAATAAAATATAAAAAGAAAATAAATTAATAAAACTAAACCAAAATATAATAAAAACATAAACTAAAACTTAAACCTAAACCTAAACTAAAGAAAATAAATAAAAATAAAAACTAAAATAAAATAAATAAAACCTAAACTAAACTAAAAAATAAAAACCTAAATAAAATAAAAAAAAAAAAAATATAAATAACCTAAAATAAAATAAAATAAAACTAAATAAACCTAAACCTAAAAATAAACTAAAAAATAAAAAAATGAAACCTAAATCCCAAACAAAAAAGACCTAAAATAAAACAAAATAAACCTAATCCTAAACTAAAATAAACTAAATGAACCCTAAACCTAAACCTAAACTAAATAAAATAAAATAAACTAAAATTAAACCTAAACCTTAACCAAAAATAAAACCTAAGTAAATCCTAAAATAAAACTTAAAATCTAAACCTAAAATAAAAAATAAAACCTAAACCTATAAATATAATAAAATAAACTAAAAAAATAAACCTAAACCTAAACCTAAACCTAAAAAATAAACTAAAATAAAACCTAAGCTAAAATAAAATAAACTAAACTAAACAAATAAAATAAATAAAATATTAAAAAACTAAAAACCTAAATTTTACTTAATTTAAAATAAATAAAAAAACCCACCCTACCCTACTATAACCCTAAACCTCCCTAAACCCTAAACCCTAAACCCTCCAAACCTACCCTCCCTAAACCCTAAACCCTAAACCTAAACCTAAAAATATCAACCCAACCCTAAAACCTAAACATAAATAAATAAACCCCAAAAATAAACCTAATCAACCTAAAACCTCTAAAATAAAATAAAAAAAAAAACCAAAAATAAATAATCCTATACTAAAAACTAATAATAAAAATAAAAAACCTCTTTAAAATAAATAAATAAAAAAACCTAACCTAAACTAAAATTCTAAAGCATAAAACAAAACCCTAAACTAAAACCCTAAACCCTAAACTCTAAAAAACACTAAATAAACCCTAAACCCTAAACTAAAACTCTAAAACCTCTAAAACCTAAACCTAAAAACCTAAACCCTAAACCTAAATAAACCCTAAACCTAAACCTAAATAAAATAATAAAATAAAATAAAATAAACTAAAACCTATTACTAAACCTAAACTAAACCTAAATTGAATAAATAAAATAAAAAAAAACTAAAAAAATAAATAAAAAAAACTAAGCAAAATAAAATAAAATAAACCTAAAAAAATAAAAAACTAAACCTAAAATAAATAAAAATAACACCTAAACCCTAAACTAAAACATAGACTAAATAAAATAAAATAAACAAAATAAAATAAACCTAAAATAAAATAAACTAACATAATAAATAACCAAAACCAAACCTAAAAATAAACTAAACCTAAACCTAAACTGAATAAAATAAAATAAACTAAAAAATAAACCTAAAATAATAACCTAAGCCTAAACAAAAAAAATAAAACTTAAAAATAAACCTAAAATAATAACCTAAAATAAAACCTAAAAAAATAAAAATAAAACCTAATCCAAATATGAAAAACATTAAACCTAAAAATAAAATAAAATAAAACTCTAAACCTAAACCTAAAAAAATAAACAAAATAAAAGAAACCTAAAATTAAAATAAATAAACTAAACTAAATAAAAATAAAAATAAATCTAAATAAATATTAAAAAAATAAACTAAAATAAATTAAAAATATACCAAATATATAAATCTATCGGTTTACTTAGTTTTTTTTACAAAAAACCCTAAACACTAAACTAAAAAATAAAACCTAAAAATAAACCTAAAATAAAAACCTAAAAACTGAACCTAAAAAATAAAATCAAAACCTAAGCCCAAATCTAAAAATAACACATAAAACCTGAAAATTGAAAAAAAATAAAAATAAAACTTAAACTTAAACCTAAACCTAAAAAATGTACTAAAATAAAAAACTTAAACTAAAATAAATAAACTAAATGAATTAAAAATAAAATAAACCTAAATAAAAATAAAAAATAAATAAATTAAAATAAATAAAAAATAAACTAAAAACCTAACCTTAAATTTAAAGAAATAAAATAAACCCAAACCTAAACTAAATAACTAAATCCTAAACCATAAACCATAAACACTAAACCCTAAACCCTAACCCTAAATCTAAACCCTAAATCATAAATCCTAAACCCAACCCTAAACCCTAAACCCTAAAACTCTCTAAACCTAAAACAAACTAAAAACTAACCTAAAACTAAACCTAAACCCTAAAAAAAACCCTAAACCCTAAATAAACCTAAAAAAAAAACCTAAAATAAAATAACTAAAACCTAAATTAAAACTTAAACTAAACCTAAACCTAAACTTAAAAATAGAATAAAACTAAAATAAATGAAATAAATCAAAACCTAAACTTAATAAAATAAATAAATAAAAAAAAAAACCTAAATAAAATAAAACTAAACCTAAATAAAATAAAATAAAATAGATAAAATTAAATAAAAAAAAAAAATAAATGATAAAAACCTAAAATAAAATAAAACCTAAATAAATAAAAAAAAATAACTCTAAAATACTAAAAAACCTAAACCTAAAACAAAATTAAAATAAGTAAAATAAAGTGAATGTAAACCTAAACTAAAATAAACTAAACTAAAATAAGTAAACCTAAACTAAATAAAATAAAATAAACTAATAATAAACCTAAACCAAAACTAAGAAATAAAACCTACAAATAAACCAAATAATAACCTAAAACCTAAAAACTAAAATAAAATAAAACCTAAACTGAACTTAATAATAAAAATAAAACCTAAACCTAAAAATAAAATAAAATTAAAACTATACAAAAAATAAACATAAACCTAAACCTAAAAAAAATAAAC